>JAKUCV010003863.1:0-35117 GCA_028386065.3 Turnera subulata
AGGCGGAGGAGCAGCCTGCGGTGGAGGTGGTGGCTGAGGCGGAGGAGCAGCCTGCGGTGGAGGTGGTGGCTCAGGCGGAGGAGCAGCCTGCGGTGGAGGTGGTGGCTCAGGCGGAGGAGCAGCCTGAGTATGGTGGGTCCCTCGGGGAGAGGGCCTTCACATAAAAGGCGCTTTTTCTGTGGAGGCCCTCTCCCCGAGGGACCCACCATATTCAGGTATTGTTACATCACATCCCTCAGCCCACACCTCTTGGGTTTAATCCATTACCGTGCTGCAGCACTAGGGATTCGAACTCGGGACGTGATGCTTTTTATCCCCCTCAAGGAGAGCACCTTCACCAATTCATTGCAGATGAATTGGTGAAGGTGCTCTCCTCGAGGGGGATAAAAAGCATCACGTCCCGAGTTCGAATCCCTAGTGCTGCAGCACGATAAAGGATTAAACCCAAGAGGTGTGGGCTGAGGGATGTGATGTAACAATACCTGAATATGGTGGGTCCCTCAAGAAGAGGGCCTTCACATTGCTGGACAAGGAGGGTTCATCAAAGTCAGGTTTGAGTTTTATTAATTATAAAAGTTGACTTGTGAGATTTTGTTGAGCTTGGGGATCTGTTTGGCTTGGTTGCTGTGATTTGTTGTTTGGTGCCGAATTGTTTTGTTCCTTTTCTGCCAATTGAGATTCTTGTGTTGAGATCTTTGGTTAAGGATGACTAAAGAACAAGAGACGAGTGAGATTACTACTCAAGATACGTCTGATCCAAGTAAGGATGAACCGAAGGTAGCTGACCCAAAGAAGAAGGCTGACAGGGGCCGATCCAAGAGTAGGGGTCCAGCGAAGGCGGGAAATCCGACAGTGGAAGCTGTTGTCTTGATTCTTCAACAAAGCTTTGAAAAGATTCAAGGACGGTTGAATGGCCTCGAGGAGAGAGTTGACGAATGTGAAGCTGGCGCTGAAGGTAGAACGGAAGAAATTCAGGTGCTGAGGCAACAGTTCAAAAATCTTGAAATTGAAGGGCATAATCAGTCTCAAACTCTTAGGGAGGAGTTCGACAAGCTGCAAGCATCGTTCAAAGGGGCAATCGCTGAATTGCAAGAACAGATTGATGAGCAGTCGAAGCAACTCGATGTGCAAGGCCAAGAGTTACGAGAACTGAAGGCACGGAATAAACGCATGGAGGAAGAGTTGACTCTATGTAGGAGAGGGCTTGCAAGTGGAGAGGGAGGTGCATCTGCACACGCACTACCGAAAATTGACATACCTAAGCTGGATACCTATCATGGAACGCGAGTGGCTAAGGAGCTTGACAGTTTTTTGTTTAGTGTGAATCAATACTTTGCAGGTATGAGGATAACGGATGAGGACCAGAAAGTGCAAATTGCTTCTAGGTACTTCAAGGATGCTGCTCTACTTTGGTGGAAACAAAGATTAGAGACCTTGGAGGCAGAAAGGAAGAGACTTTCATGGGATGAGTTCGTGACGGAACTTAAAGCACAGTTCTATCCCAAGTATGATGATAGGGAGGCGAGAAGAAAAATGTGCAGCCATAAACAGGGGGATAGTATTCGGAAGTATGTGAAGGAGTTTCAAGAGCTGAAGTTTGAAATTCCACGCATGCCAGATTCTGAAGCATTGGACATGTTCGTTGGGAGCTTGCAAGATTGGGAACAGATGGAGGTCGATAGACGCGAGGTTGAGACCTTGGTCGATGCTATTCGAGTGGCAGAGTCCTTAGCAGATTACAAGGGCGACAAGCCGAAGAGCTCTAATCACCAGGATGACGATTCTAAAGGTGGTGGAGAGAAGGCTAAGTTCGGGAGTTATACATCATCAACAAAGCCAAGTGACGCCAAATCAGGGAGAGGAGGCAAAGGGGATGATAACAAACCGTGGGAATGTTTTCTGTGCAAGGGGTGCACATAGTGTTTGTGATTGTCCAAATAAGCATAAGCTTGCTGCGGCAGTGAAACACATCGAATTTGAAGAGCAAGCTCAAATCAAGCATGGAGGCGGGGTCAGAATGGCACCACTAGAAAGACTCAAAGCCATAGATGCTACGGCTAAGCCAAGCAAGAAGGGAAGAATGTTCGTTCGAGTTCAAGTTGGAGGTACGGAGTTGGATGCTTTGGTTGACACAGGTGCGACTCACAATTTTCTACAAGCCAAGACTGCCGGAGAGTTGGGGATTCGGTATACACCACAAGAGAGCACAGCTACCATGAAGACGGTGAACTTGGAGGCACAACCTATTGTGGGGTTAGTATATGACGTGAAGGTTCGCATTGGTAACTGGTGTGGACGGCTAGAGTTTACTGTGGTGGAGCTTGATGATTATCCTATGGTACTCGACATGGAGTTCTTGGATAAGAAGCAAGCGATGATATTTTCAACGAGGGTTCGATTGCACTTGATGGTGTGCAGCCACGCTGCGTCTTGAGCACTATGCGGGAATCAACCTTGGGAGCAATATCAGCGGCAAAGATGGCTTTGGAGACTGGGCAAGATAGTGTGGCCAAACCAAAAGAGGCAGTGGTAAAGGCAATACCAAGGGAAGAAGAAGTTCCTACTGATAGGCAGCCACCTCGCATATGGATAAAGGCACACCGGATTGTTCGTTGTACGGAGGATGCTGTTGTGTTCGAGTATCTAGTCAAGTGGAGGGATCAACCTGAAGCAAGATGGGTGCACGAGGACAAGCTGAATCGGTTTGGACGGCAAGTGGCTTCCTATCTACGAAAGGCAATGAGGGCATTGCCTGAATAGGTGGTGGAGAATGTCACGCATTGGGATTTTTAGGCACACAAATTCTTAATGTGGGCTGATTCGTGTGCATGTTGGACTGTTGGTGAGGGGTTTGTTATGTAATTAAATTAGTCACTTAATTATGTAACGGGCTTGTAACTTGTGGGCTTGGACTTGACTAATCCTTGTCCATAAAGATTAGGAGTGGAGGATAAGAAACCTAGTGTGAGTGGGTTTTCTTAGGATTACTTGGTGAGCACTCAAGTGTTATTATAAATAGCATGAGACGGGAGTGGCTGGGCTGTAAGTGTTGTTGTATTCTTTGAGCAATAATACTATGGAGATTTCTCCCAAATTCCTGTGTTCTTATTATTTTGTTTGCTTAAGCTGATCTAGGTATCGTTTTGACCTAGAGCCGCACGGATATTGGGTGTTTTCTGCTGCGCCGCCCTGTATCCGTGATAATAAACCAAATGAGGGGGACACTCCCTTCTTCTCGCAACTCTTGCAACCCAATCAACCACCCTATTGGCTGATCTATTGATCTTACAAATTTGAAAAGAAGTAGCATAAATACAACTCTTGATGTCCTGGACAATGGCACGCACATATGCATTCGAAATCTCTGAAGTAACGGCATCGAAAACCAACTTGGAGTCCGTCTCAATAACGACTTGTGGGAAGCCTCTAGACATAGCTAGGAGGACGGATTCTCTAACAGCAAGAGCCTCAACAGATAAGGCATTCAAGCACTCAACCAGCTTGGACATACCATCCACTATAACACCAGCTGCATTCCTGCATATCACACTCAAACAAGCAAGTTCCTGGTCATTTATGAAAGCTGCGTCACAGTTGATCTTGATAACCCCAATTGCCAGAGGAACCCAGCGGGAATCCCTATCCGTGTACACCTCAGGTGGAGGCAACCGGAAAGCAGTAAGAAAGGGTGCCGAAAACTGAACTACCTCAACCATATGGGAGGCGCTTTTCTCGGCAGTGAGTATGGGATTTGGGGGTATATGATCAAAAACACATTTATTTCTAGTCTTCCAGATACCCCCAACAGATGTAGGTGATCAAATCTATGACTGGGAGCATTCTTTCCTGCTTGCATCGAGAATATTGATCCCACCACCAATTCTGAAAGCTTACAAAGCCCACGCATTGAGGTTGATAATTAGGAGAAGAAGCAAACTAGGTTGCCTTCGCATGGGCGCAAAAGAAGAGCATGTGCTCAATCATCTCCTCAAACTCAAGACAAATGGGGGCAGTGGGGATCAGTATCTAAGCCTCGACGACAAAGACTCATTTTCACAGCCACCGCTTGATGCATCAATTTCCAAATGAATAATTTCACCCGTGGAGCAACTTTCAAAGACCAAATTGACTCCCAAAAGTGTGTGTGTGAGTGTGGTTGGGGGGGAGGGGGGGGGGCATGCCCAGATGAAGTGATAGAATTATCAGGCTGTAGGAGTTTGGCAGACACAAGCAATCTATAACCCGACCTCACTGTATATTCCCCAGAATGGTGATAGTGCAAAATCAGCTTATCGGGGACGTTTGAAGCCGGGTGGATCAACTCAATACAAGAACAATCCGATTGAGAGAAGAGGCTATTTAGAACATCAGGGTTCCAACCACGACCATCAGCAGAAATTAAAATTGAAACCAACCGAAGCCCTTCATCCTGAGGTTTTGGAGATTGTATCTTGAAAGGCTCCTTTGGGAGCCATTTGTGATCCCACACAAGGACAGATCTCCCGAACCCTATATCCCATCTCAAACCTTTTTCAAGCACATCCCTCCCTTCCAATATACTTGTCCATAGCCAGCTTGCCCGGTAACCTTTTCTAGCATTTAAAAAGGTTGATCTTGGAAAGTATTTTGCCTTTAGTATCTTACCTCATAAAGAGTCCAGGTTTTGCAGCAATCTCCAAACTTGCCTTGCCAACAAAGGAAGGTTAAACAACTCAAGATCTCTGAAACCCAACCCACCATAATCCTTCGGGTTCATCATTTTGGCCCAACTCATCTAGTGAATCTTCTCGCCATCTATATCCTGGGACCAAAATAAATTTGCCATTTTGCTTTGGAAACTCATGCAAGTAGCTTTTGGAAGTTCAAAGATCGACATAATGTAAGTAGGAATTGCGGTTAAGACAGATTTCAGCATAACTTCCCGCCCAGTTGAGGATAATAACCTCTGCTTCCAGGACTCAACTTTTTTCTGCATTCTTTGCTCCAGAAACTTTAAAGTTTGCACCTTATATCTCCCCCAGACAGTGGAAAGACCTAGATAAGCCTCTTCCCTTCTTTCCAAAGGGATCTCAAGCAGTATACTTATCTGTTCTCGTAAAAATTCTGGCGTATTATGGCTGAAGAAAAGTGAGGACTTCTCTAAATTTATAGCTTGCCTTGACGCCTCACTGTAATGAGAAAGCAAGGCCCAAATAGTAGCTGCCTCCATTGCTGATGCCTTCCCCATAATCAATGCCACATCTAACTTGAGAATCATGTTAAAGTTGGGTCCCTTCTTCTTGCGTCTCAAAGAATGGAAAGCCTCATGAGCGATGACAATATTGTCCTGGATGCACCGACCCGGAATAAAAGCCGCTTGAGTCTCAGTAACCAACTGGGAGAGTAATACTTTCAGCTGATTGACATAGACTTTTGCAATGATTTTGTAACAAAAATTGCAAAGGCCAATGGGGCGGTGATGGGACATTTTCTCTGGAGAAGCACATTTGGGTATGAGTAATATGAAAGTGTTGTTTAGTTCAGTCAACAAGAAGCCCGATTGATGAAAAGCTCTTACAACGGCAACCACATCATTCTTGATTTTCCTCCAATACCGCTGGTAGAAAAGACCATGGAAACCATCAAGACCGGGCGTCGTCATGGCCCCCATAGAGAAAACAGCGAGTTTAACCTCCTGTTCCGAAATATTTCCCATCAGGACCGCATTCATTTCAGCAGTAACCAACCTGGGGACAAGGTCAGTTATTTCAATCGGGATATCAGGGGAAGAAGAGTAGTAAAGAGATTTAAAATACTGGACCACATGCTGCTCAATCCCCTCAGCATCATCAAAACATTCACCAGAATCAGATACCAGTCGTGTTAGTCTGTTACGGTGTCTCCTCTGTACTGTTGTAGTATGAAAGAAAGAAGAGTTTTTGTCACCATAACTAATCCATTTAATTCTAGATCTCTGGAACCAGCATTGTTCCTCCCGATTCCATGCATCCTCCAAGGAATTTACAACCTCTGACTCACGTAAACTGATATCTTCTGTATAAGGCATATCATGTAATCGATTAAGCTGCTTCTTTAGGGTTTCAATGGTTTTGCGAGCATTTCTATCTTTTTTCCAAAAATAGTTGATCAATAGCCTCTTGGTTGATTTCAAGCGTCGAGTAATAACAAACTGCCTCGAGCCTATAATGTCACTTCTCCAGGCATCATCAATAATCACCGAACAATGAGGGTCATATAACCAGGAGGATTCAAATCTAAAGAGTCTTTTACCACTAACTTGAGGAGCAAGTAATAGGACCAGGGGCCGATGATCCGAACCTACTAATGTTTCATGGATAATGGTGGCATCAGGAAAGCAAGTTCGCCATCGGATATTTGCCATACCCCGATCAATACGGACAGTAATAAACTCATCACCAGATCTCCGATTAAACCAAGTGTAGGGACTACCTTTAAACTCCAGTTCAATCAAGCCCATATCATTGATAAATTAACAAAATCTTTGGAATGAGAAAGTCGAAAAGGGACACCACCAATTTTGTCGTCTTCGCAAGTACGGGCATTAAAATCCCCTATGATAAGCCACGGTATGTCAGAATCAACATGCAGGAGTCGTAAATCATTCCAAAAACCTACCCTTAAACCACGGGCAGCAGGGCCATAAACCAACGTCAAAAACCATGCAGATGGGAACTCAGGGCTCTTCAACATCACATGCATGAAATTAGGACACTGTTCTAAAATAGTTACATCAACCTCTGTAGTCCACCAAAACGCTAGCCCTCCTCGAAGAACTTGCCTTTCTACGTAACTACTATGATCAAAACCCAATCATCTCTTTAAAGCATCCATCTGGTTGGAAGACTGTTTGTTTGGTCTCCATGAAGAAGACCATATTTGGGCGGTATTTCATTTTCAGCTCCCTAAGAGCAATAACTGTCAAGGGTCGCCCAGCCCCTTGACAGTTCCATGATATTAGCGTCATTGTTCACCCCGTGGCTTTTGGCTAGCCACGACAGCCTTTCCGTCAGAGGGAATAACATCATCAGAGTCACCCACACATGGAGAAACACTTTCCAAAACTTGAGTAGGAGCTTCCAAAACAGGGCGAATAGCATTATCTGCTTCCAGGTCCTCTAAGCCCACATCGACAGCTTGCTCACTTGGCCTCATTCTAGCCATTTGTTTCCAGCGCCTAGAGGTAAGTGGAACTGGGATAAAGTCCAAAGTAGCCTGGTCCACAAGAACCTCCGGACTAGATGAGGTTTGGGTCATTGTCTGGCCCAAAACATAATCAGATGGGGGATAATAATATTCGGGGTTGTAGATACCCCTTCTTCAAGGCCCAAATATTTAACTCTTTTAGAACAAGGCCCAGCATCCTCAGAAACCCTTCTTCTCTTTGTACCAGACCCCACCAAATTTTGTAAATCTTGAGAATTCGTTCCAGGGTGATTTTCAGAAATCAGAAGTTTCACGTGGGCCGCCGTTACCGTCTACTTTGCCTTGAGCCCCACACACACCTCAGGAATCTTTTCAGAGGGAACAAAGACATCGGCTCTGACAGATTGAGATGACATACCCACCATCCTAGCACCCTGAGATACGCGCTTGGGAACCCACGCGCGAGAGCTGCTTCCTTCTTCAACCTTACCACTAGGAGCAGAAATAGAAGCATTCCATTTCTGATTCAAACTGGAAAGAGATTGTTTGGATCTAGGCATAGAGAGAACACCATGGACTTTAGGAGCCACTCGTAAGTGAGGGCCATAACTTCTACCAGGTTCAGCAAATTTCACCGTTTCCACAATTTTATCTTGATCGCTGCATCTAGTAGTGATGTGCCCCATCATTCTGCAATGATAGCAGAACTCCTCAAGACCTTCATATCTAAATCTGACCCATCTCCGCAAGCCCTTCTCGTCCTTATAAAAGAAACCAGTAACTAGAGGGAAATCAACATCCACCTCCACCTTGAGACGAAACACAATTTCCTTACCAATAATATTTTCCAAAGAAGAGTCAATTTCCTCCAAACCAGCAAGCGATTTACCAATGGCCTCTGCATTTTCCTCAGTCATCAATTCTATAGGCAGACCATAAACTTGTATCCAGAATAAAGTTCTGGAAAGATCAACCTGTTCCCAGGTAAGGTGGGGCGGCCATTTGCGGACAATAACATGGTAGCCATAGATAGACCATGGAGCACCAGAGAAGACCGCACCCTGCTCAGCTTCATGCTCAAAACAAACAAGGAAATTATTAAAACCTTTTTTAGTGAAGAAAACATCCCCTTTACAGCCCCATTTCCTTTTCAAAGCATTTTGCAGTTGCCTAGGCTTAAAGCAACGATTAGTTACCACCCTGATGATGAGGACAGTTTTCACCAACAAGGTGGCTACAACAGTCCCAAAGTTCCCTTCCGGCTGGTTATTATCAGTCGTGATACTACAAGGTTTTAAAGATAACTCAATATCCTGAGCACCCATGCTAGACCCAGTACAAAAAAAGAAAACCGTTCATAAAACAACAGCCCTTCGAAGCAATCAGAGAAGGCCAAGAGTAAATGAAGAAGGCCCTCAACACTATGGAAATTAGAAATAAATAGCCAGTTGAATCAACCCGAAAGACACCAGATGTAAAGAATACCCATACCTCAAGCGAAAAGATTCAGAAAGCGTAACCATTAAAGACATGTAAAAACAACAACTCAAAGCAAGACTGATGCCGTAGAGTGGGTTTTTTTTCTTCTCACCTCCCATGTTGCAAGCAAGATCTTCTCCAGGCGATTCATCTGGTGGTGTTTGGTCGTCATCAGCCTCCGCACACGCCGCCACTCGCCGCCGGAGGCAGCGGGACCTTACCCCACGCGCCGTGTTCCGGCCGCGCGTGAGCCGCTTCCGGCCACTGCCTCAAGCTGCGTTTCCACCAGAAGCGCCGCCTTGGTGTTCCGTCCATAACCCAGCTGTTGCACCTCCGTTTCCCTTCTCCGGCCAGGCTCCGGTGAGGTATTTCTCTATTTTCCGGCCACTTTTTTATTCCATCCGTTCGGGTTGCTGTGGTATTGCCTTTTTTCTACTCGGTTTGTCTGCTGTGTGTTGTTTTTCGGGCTGTGGATTGGTCCCCTGTGCATTTGGTTACTGTTCTGGCACTGCGGTCACCGAATTCCGGCGAGTGCGCGCACTGTTCTGGTCAGCACATACACAATTTTGGCGAGTTCTCGGTGCCCTCTAGGGTTGCATGACCACTGCGCAGCCGTCAGAGGGCGGGGATTTGCGCCCGCCGGACCCCAATTCCGCTACTCCTTTGGATGCCCCCATGCCATCTCCGGGGACAACCCCCATCTGCTGCTGGGGGAGCGAAATCCTTCAAGGATGCCCTTGGACCTCAGTTGTCTTCCTCTTTGGTGGGATTAGATGTTGATTCTGAACTCGAACCGCTAGAGGGGGATGTGTCGTCTGTGATGACGGAGCGAGGACCAGTTATCTCTTTGTCGAATAGGTTTTGTAAAAGGATTCATCAGCAGTGGGAGGATACTGTTATTGTGAAGATGTGGGGTAGGTCGATTGGTTATAAGTATCACCTTCGCTCCGGGGCAATTTTGACTCAGAATTACATATATATTAAAAGCATTTTGAAACTGGTTTCACTAACAAAAATTGTCTTGAAAGTGAAAAATATTACAACATTCCACGGCTTAGTATACCAACTTTGGAGGTTGTTTCCATCCATGGAAAATAAATAGCCAATTACGATGAATTGACCATAAATTTTAAAGACATAAGCAAGGTCCCACTGGCACTATGCAGATTTTAACAGGATTCATACCCTCCCTTCCCGACAGTATAAAGGAAATCTAGAATACAAAATATTAGATCTTTTATTAATCCACTTCGCATGCTAAAACTTAGCACCCAAAATTGATATTTGCATCCGACTTTGCCAGAATTCCAAATCTTGTCTGATAAAATTATTATATTTGATATCACTTGAAATAGGAATAGAAACGGAATCCGAGTTATTTTGTTATTTGATTGGTAATAATGTAAGACATAACTATCCTAGTGAGGTTGTTTATGGTAAAACAACATGGAGTAAGGTACGGTTGAATCACAGAAAAGCTAAAGAAAACATTATGAACATAACCTGAAACTTGATATAATAAAAAGAGTGGCGGGAAAGGAAATTGATAATAAAAGCTTTGACATTGCAATCAGAAAATAATGCATACAATCAAATCTATTATAACATTTGTGCATCAGATATACAAAAATGGTTATGCTTGTATAAATTTCATCCTATGCCTAAGCTTAATTCTTTTTTCTTTTGGTTTTTCTATTTTTGTCCCGCATCTTCTCAACACAATTATTATCTTTTATTGTTTAAAGCATGACTTAGGTAGATAAATGTAACAACCCGGGTAAAATTTTCGCAATTTTATCGTGTTGTTTTAACTTTTACCGAGGAAAATAAATTTTTATCACGGTTAATCGAGCATTCTACCCACCCGAGTTAATTTTGACAGTTTACCGGGAGTAACCGAGCTTCGTTTTGACCGCTAAGGTTTACGACGTTCCGGAGTTTCTTCCAAAAACCGAGCCTCGGAATATAATTCCGAGGGTTACCCGAAACTTCCGAGAATTCTACACGGCAAACCGAGCCTCGGTTTTCAATTCCGAGACTTGGCCAACGCTCGGGAGAATTAATCGGATTTTTCGAGCCTAAGTTGTATTTTCGGAACCGGGATGAATTTCGGAAAGACGAAAATGCCCCTGTGACGTTAACGGAATAAAAGTCGACCAAAGGGGTATTTTGGTCTATTCTCGGACCAATAATGCTGCCGGCACCGAGCCACGATATTTCTCTTCCAGGCCATCCTCCCTTGTCTTTTTCTTCTTTTTCCTTCTTTTTCCTTTTCCCCTTCTTTTTCTTATTTTCTCATTCAGCTTTCTTTTTCCCCACATTTTCTTTTTCTTTCTCTTCCCAATTTCCTTTTCTTCTTCTTCACTCTTTCCTTTTCCTTTCCTTTACTTCTCTACCGATTCTTCCTCTCTCTCCCTGTTCTTGATTTTTTTCCCTTTTCTCCAGACTTTTCTTCCCTGCTCCAGATATTTTTCCTTCCACTTTCCCTTGTCATCCTTTCCCGATTTTTCAGTCGCCCCTGTCTTTTCTTTCCCTTTCTTCTTTGTTTGTATCTCCATCTTCATTCTTTATTTTCCTCTTCCTCTCCCCGGTGAACCACCAACCTCACCACCACAACACCACCCCTCTCCTTTCTTCCCCTTCCTCTCGCCTTCCCCCTTCCTTATCGCAGTCGCACGCCGGCGGCGAGCAGGCCACCACCGACACCACCTTCACATGCCATCACCACCACCAGCCGATTCCTCTCCCCTCATGCCTTCCTCTGTTCTCCTCCCCTTTTTCTTCTTTCTCCCTCTCTTCCTGCATCGGCCGCCCTCACAACTGAGGCCACTACCCGCCGCTTCTCCTTCCTCTCTCTTCTCCTCCTTTCTTCATCGCAGCCCTCGTCCCGACCCGCTACTCGTCGCCGCCGCCGAGTGGTTGTGTGGGTAAGGCCCGTTGCCGAGCTACTCTTTTCTTTTCGATTTCTACCGGTTTCCAACTAATTAGGTCTTGATTGTGGATTTGTGTCTTGGTTGTGGATCTGTTTGTTTGATCGGGTGTGGGTATGGCGATGGTGGATTTGTGTGTTGGCGAGGACGTTCTATGGAGTGACGAGCAGTGAACGTCGGGTGTCTCGTGGACTGCCATGAACAGTAACTCCGGCGAGTTCCGGCGAACCCGGACAAGGACTTTTGAGTAAATACCAGACCCTTTGGACTTTTCACGAACATTAACAGACTCGAACTTTTATAACGACGTTAATAAACGAAGACTTAAATCTCAATTTTATGGTTTACGCATTTATTTAATTTTTTCTGACATAATCTTATTATTTATTTCCCCTGCTTTTAATTGGATTAATATTCAACTTGGGCAAGTATTAAAGGACTAGACATATATGTAATCATCCTACTGCATTAATAACTAAAATAGTACTAGCCGTAAATATGTATTTGACACGAGTGACTAATGGGCCGGAATATCGGCTTGGACGCTCAGATTCGGTTTTAAGCTCAGTTCGATTTTAATTCGAAATTAAGTATAATTGGTATAACGATTAAAGAGGCTAATTTCATATTAAAGAAAAATTAAAGAAATAATAAAATTAGACTTGGTATAAGACAAGTCGTATAAAAAACTTCTAAAACTGGCATCATGCATGGTCAATACTATCTGTGCATCATAAGTGATTATAACTGTTATGAATATAGGGATATCAAGGCTTAATCGAATATCAGCTTCCAAGGAGTATCAGGTGAGGATATAAACTTATTAACTTCGGTATGATGCCCGTGATATTCAAGCTAGTTTGTATTGTTTGATGATATTGTTTGTGTTTCCTGTTGAGATACTTGGGCTCTGTGTACCGATGATTGTTGTGTTTGATTGTATGGATTTTGTTGAACCTTATGACGATGATGATTTTATACATTGAAATCCTTGATTGATTTTCTTGTGGCAAGTGCCAAGTTATGGTTTGTGATAACCTGAGATGTTGTTAATAACAGTAACCTGATTTGAGATATTAGATTGGTTTCCTTGAGGAGCTGTGAGACTGAGTGTCTGCTCAGGAATATGTAATATACAATGGATAGAGTTACTGTTAGTCTGAGAGAAAAATAAAAAAAGTTAATAATAAAATATGGTAATATCACTTAGACACCTAGATGTCACGAGAAGGGTAGAGGTACGACTGGGTGGTAGCCGCTTGTGATATGTGATTTGTTGGCCATTTATGAGGGGCTTGGGGTCCTCTCAATCGTTGAGCTTGGGGTCTCACGGTTTTTGTTTATGAGATTATTTGATTTCATTTAATGGGGAGTACCCTGGGGTTAGCTAACCTGGCTACCAAGTACGACCGATACTTTTCTTGTGACGGGGCCCTAATAATAAAATTAGAAAGTCTGTCAACAGTTGGCCATGTGGATGATTAGCAGTGAGTTATCAGTCTAAGAGTTTAGGACTGTTAAATGCTTGGATTTCTTGCTATGCTATGCTTGCTATGCCTTGTTGTTCTTGTTACTGGTTCGTTGATATTGCGGTTGCCTATATACTGCAGTTTATTTGTTTATCGGTGAGACAGTGGTTGGTCTCACCCCTCACACAGTCCATGCAGGTTAGTTTGTCGTTAATCAGAAGTGCATCCCGGCGGCTGCGATGTTTCCTCGAACAGGACTTGGATCCATTGGTTTGCATTGAGTTCTGCATAAACTGACATTGGTTACATTGAAATGCTTCCGCTGTGCTGATGATGATGTGTCCGTATCGGGTGACTGAAATGTGATTTTGTGTTTTTCAAAGTCGTTACCGTTGTGATGGGAAAAGTAGATTCCCTTCACAAAGTGTTAAACCATTCACGATCTTCGAGTTTTGCTTTTTAAAATTTTGTCGTTGATTGGATTTTGCTTTTGAAAATTTTGCCAGTGTTTGGAATTTTTCTTCATTGCTTTATATGTTTTCGGGGTACAAACGCAAGAGTCTTTCAGCTCTTTTCCAACTTGCATTTTTCTTTCACGGTTGTTTACCTTGCCTTTTTGCTTTTCCTCTTTATGGCTTTCATACAACTTGCATCAGTGACCGTTGTGGCCAGCTGTTGGGATGATATCTCGATTACCGTGCATGTACGACAAGGATGCATCTGTTGGACATCGTGGAGAGATACGTATCTGGACGACGTTTTGGTTTGTGAACACGTTGGATATCGTTTCTTTCGAGGTATACAGGACGTGCTCGTGGTCATCACCGTGCGAGATAACGGACGTTTCTTTTTTGCGTGAAGGACCGACATCTCCGTCAGCTATGTACGTTGCGTTTCTCGGGTTCGAGGACGTTTACGACCGATCTAAAGCGCTGAACATAAAATGAGTTTTGTTTTTATTTCCTTATGTTTGGTTTTTGCTGGTTTTGTTAAACGAGTTTTGTTTTAACTTCTTTACGTTTGGGTTATGGAAAATATGTTTTGTTTTTAACTTCCTTATGTTGGTTATATTTTCCTTCTTGTTGTTTTTTGCTTTGTCTTAAATGTTTTTCCACTTGACATGAGTTTTCATAACATAAAAGAGAGGTTTTGGTTTAAAAGGAAAAGCTTGTTTTATTTACAACAGTTTTACAACGGAGAAGAAGTACTCTATGGAGATACATGCTTCTCTAGGTCTTTTACAAGCTTTTGGATATTTTTCATGTGTGGGAAGAGTTCCGCACATGCCAGTTCTATCTGCATCACCGCCGAGCTGACCTTCCTCAGCGAGACGTTCAGCTGGGTCAGTGTCTGCTGTGGCGTATTGCTTTGAGCCGTTCCTATCATCAGCATCCGTGCGACCGGATGGCTCCTTCTTGCCGACAGGTTTCTTTCGCCGTATTCTGGAGACAACCATACCATCCTTGAGGCCAATGACGTTTGTCTTAAAGCGTTTCTTGGGAGGTTCTTCATCGGAGCTTGTCGGGAAAGCAGTACCACCGATGTAGCTGTTATCCTCGGAGTCAGAGGTGGTTCTTGCTCTCAGTGGAGAGTCCATGGCTGTGTGTGAGTTGCCAGTCATGAGGTACAGTTTTTATAAGCGGTTTCTCGCATTGAGTTTGGACACCTGGTAGAGTATACCAGAAGCTTATCATGGTAGGACCCACGGATAAGCGGGAATTTCGGGGACAAAATTCTTTTAAGGGAGGTAGACTGTGACAACCAGGGTAAAATTTTCGCAATTTTACCATGTTGTTTTAACTTTTACCGAGGAAAATAAAATTTTTATCACGGTTAATCGAGCATTCTACCAACTCGAGTTAATTTTGACAGTTTACCGGGAGTAACCGAGCTTCGTTTCGACCGCTAAGGTTTACGATGTTTCGGAGTTTCTTCCGAAAACCGAGCCTCAGAATATAATTCTGAGGGTTACCCGGAACTTCCAGGAATTCTACACGGCAAACTGAGCCTCGGTTTTCAATTCCGAGACTTGGGCAACGCTCGGGAGAATTAATCGGATTTTTCGAGCCTAAGTTGTATTTTCAGAACCGGGACGAATTTTGGAAAGATGAAAATGCCCTGTGACGTTAACGGAATAAAAGTCGAACAAAAGGGTATTTTGGTCTATTCTCGGACCAATAATGCTGCCGGCACTGAGCCGCGATATTTCTCTTCCAGGCCATCCTCCCTTGTCTTTTTCTTCTTTTTCCTTCTTTTTCCTTTTTCCCTTCTTTTTCTTATTTTCTCATTCAGTTTTCTTTTTCCCCACATTTTCTTTTTCTTTCTCTTTCCAATTTCCTTTTCTTCTTCTTCACTCTTTTCTTTTCCTTTCCTTTACTTCTCTCCCGATTCTTCCTCTCTCTCCTTGTTCTTGATTTTTTCCCCCTTTTCTCCAGACTTTTCTCCCTGCTCCAGATATTTTTCCTTCCACTTTCCCTTGTCTTCCTTTCCTGATTTTTCAGCCGCCCCTGTCTTTTCTTTCCTTTTCTTCTTTGTTTGTATCTCCATCTTCATTCTTTATTTTCCTCTTCCTCTCCCCGGTGAACCACCGACCTCACCACCACAACACCACCCCTCTCCTTTCTTCCCCTTCCTCTTGCCTTCCCCCTTCCCCGTCGCAGCCGCACGCCGACGGCGAGCAGGCCACCACCGACACCACCTTCATATGCCATCACCACCACCGGCCGATTCCTCTCCCCTCACGCCTTCCTCTGTTCTCCTTCCCTTTTTCTTCCTTCCCCCTCTCTTCTTGCATCGGCCGCCCTCACTACCGAGGCCACCACCCGCCGCTTCTCCTTCCTCTCTCTTCTCCTCCTTTCTTTGTCGCCGCCCTTGCCCCGACCCACTACTCGTCGTCTCCGCCAAGTGGTTGTGTGGGTAAGGCCCGTCGCCGATCTGTTCTTTTCTTTTCAATTTCTACCGGTTTCCAACTAATTGCGTCTTGATTGTGGATTTGTGTCTTGGTTGTGGATCTGTTCGTTTGATAGGGTGTGGGTATGGTGATGGTGGATTTGTGTGTTGGCGAGGACGTTCTGTGGAGTGACGAGCAGTGAACGTCGGGTGTCTCGTTGACTGCCATGAACAATAACTCCGACGAGTTCCGGCGAGTCCCAGGAATTTTCCGGCGAACCCGGACAAGGACTTTTGGGTAAACACCAACCCTTCGGACTTTTCAAGAACATTAACGGACTCGGACTTTTATAACGACGTTAATAAACGAAGACTTAAATCTCAATTTTATGGTTTATGCATTTATTTAATTTTTTCTGATTCAATCTTATTATTTATTTCCCCTGATTTTAATTGGATTAATATTCAACTTGGGCAAGTATTAAAGGACTAGACATCTATATAATCATCCTACTGTATTAATAACTAAAATAGTACTAGCCGTAAATATGTATTTGACACGAGCGACTAATGGGCCGGAATATCGGCTTGGACGCTCGGATTCGGTTTTAAGCTCGGTTCGATTTTAATTCGAAATTAAGTATAATTGGTATAACGATTAAAGAGGCTAATTTCATATTAAAGAAAAATTAAGGAAATAATAAAATTAGACTTGGTATAAGACAAGTCGTATAAAAAACTTCTAAAACTGGCATCATGCATGGTCAATACTATCTGTGCATCATAAGTGATTATAACTGTTATAAATATAGGGATATCAAGGCTTAATCGAATATCAGCTTCAAAGGAGTATCAGGTGAGGATATAAACTTATTAACTTCGGTATGATGCCCGAGATACTCGAGTTAGTTTGTATTGTTTGATGATATTGTTTGTGTTTCCTGTTGAGATACTTGGGCTCTGTGTACCGATGATTGTTGTGTTTGATTGTATAGATTTTGTTGAACCTTATGACGATGATGATTTTATACATTGAAATCCTTGATTGATTTTCTTGTGGCAAGTGCCAAGTTATGGTTTGTGATAACCTGAGATGTTGTTAATAACAGTAACCTGATTTGAGATATTGGATTGGTTTTCTTGAGGAGCTGTGAGGCTGAGTGCCTGCTCGGGAATATGTAATATACAATGGATAGAGTTACTGTTAGTCTGAGAGAAAAATAAAAAAAATAATAATAATAAAATATGGTAATATCACTTAGACACCTAGATGTCACGAGAAGGATAGAGGTACGACTGGGTGGTAGCCGCTTGTGATATGTGATTTGTTGGCCATTTATGAGGGTCTTGGGGTCCTCTCAACCGTTGAGCTTGGGGTCTCACGGTTTTTGTTTATGAGATTATTTGATTTGATTTAACGGGGAGTACCCTGGGGTTAGCTAACCTGGCTACCAAGTACGACCGATACTTTTCTTATGACGGGACCCTAATAGTAAAATTGGAAAGTCTGTCAACAGTTGTCCATGTGGATGATTAGCAGTGAGTTGTCAGTCTAAGAGTTTAGGACTGTTAAATGCTTGGATTTCTTGCTATGCTATGCTTGCTATGCCTTGTTGTTCTTGTTACTAGTTCGTTGATATTGCGGTTGCGTATATACTACGGTTTATTTGTTTATCGGTGAGACAGTGGTTGGTCTCACCCCTCACACAGTCCATGCAGGTTAGTTTGTCGTTAATCAGGAGTGCATCCCGGCAGCTGCGATGTTTCCTCGAATAGGACTTGGATCCATTTGTTTGCATTGAGTTCTGCATAAACTAACATTGGTTACATAGAAATGCTTCCGTTGTGCTGATGATGATGTGTTCGTATCGGGTGACTGAAATGTGATTTTGTGTTTGTTCAAAGTCGTTACCGTTGTGAAATTTACATTTCCTTTGTTTGTTGGCCACGTGGCAGTACTGTTACTCAATAACTATTGTTTGTTTGGTAAATAGAAATCGGGTCGTTTCAAATAAAAGTTAAGGTGTTCTAGATGGTATGGATTTGCAGGTTGGGGGCAATTCTTCTTCTCCCCCCATTTTTTTCTGGTTTTGTCCTTGTACCTTACTTTTTTTCTTCTTTTTTTTCTTTTTTTGACCTTTTTGCTGTATGTCAAGATGTTTTCTATCCATGTTCAAAAGAAAATATGTTTTCTATCTTGCATTGCACATCATGAGAAAATAAAAGCTTGATAATGAGAAAGATTTTCATTGGGTTACTACATTGTACAAAAGCAATTCATCTAGCCAAATTATAGAATTATTTCACTCAAATGTTTTATGATGCTGTAAAAAAACACAGAAAAACCTTATAGCTGACTTTTTTGCCTTGACTCTCCAACTGACTTTGTATTCAATGCGCCTGTAGTACTTGCATATACTAGTTTGAGTTGAGATATTATACAAATAGCTTGAAATTGACTAATAAGAAATAAGAAACCAAGGAAACAAAAATCAAGAGAAACAGTCCACATAAACTTGTTCACAACTCAAATTTGGGTTGGTTATGTGTATATAATGAGAATGATAACAATGTACGTGAAAACTAAGAACATGATAAAATTGAAATTGATTTATAGAAAAAAAAAAGAGAAGGAATTATAGCCCTAATAGCAGACGAAGAGGCTAACATATATAGGTGAAACCTATGGTTGAATGAGACGTAAACAATATAAACAAAATACAAAAAGACTTGCCTGTGTCCGGTTGAGAAATTGTTACGATCAAATCGTAACAAGAACAATGAAGAACAGAAAAGAACAAGAAAATAAAGAAAAGGAGAAGAAGAAACTGTAATTGAAACTGTATTCCCAAAATTCCTATGGTTGAATGAGACGTAAACAATATAAACAAAATACAAAAAGACTTGCCTGTGTCCGGTTGAGAAATTGTTACGATCAAATCGTAACAAGAACAATGAAGAACAGAAAAGAACAAGAAAATAAAGAAAAGGAGAAGAAGAAACTGTTCCCAAAATTCCATAACTGTTTTACATTGAGAAGAGCCTATTTATACCCTGGTGAGCCAACCAATGACAAGTAATACACCTGAGATGAGACTAAACGACTACTCACTAATACTAAAGTAATGATACGACTAACCTGAATGGTGTCGTATCAATAATCCCCCTTAAAAGAACCAACAACAGGAACAACAAGCTACTATATCACAAGAACCAGCGTCAAAGCAATACAGAATACTAACTACAACCCAAACAGTCACAAGGATCAAGATAGGATGTTGCGTGACTTCTAGCTGCCCTCTTTGTGAATGCTACAACTCCCTAGCTTCTAACCAATAAAAACAGGGAACCGAGCCAAATTCTCATCAGACCATTCCCAAGATGCTTTGGCCGGAGAACATCCCGCCCAATGGATCAGCCACTTAGTTACCGTGACATGTCCCCTCCTAGCTGGCTTCCTCTCAAGGACTGCAGCAGGAACTTTAGGCACCTCATCAACAAAACAAGGGAGCTTCAAGAAATTATCACATCTAATGCCAAAATTAACAAGTTCGGAATGCATCAGCTGCACTTGAAACACTAATGTAACTTCCTGAAACTGTACTTGAGATGCCATAAACATAAGCATGTATACCAGCCACACATCATAATCATCTGTTCGCACATGAACTTCTTGTGCATTTGATCTAGTGGCTACACAACCATCTTGTTGCATTTAAAAACTTCCAGAAATCACACAACTCCATATTCCAGCAATCACACAACTTCTTATCTCAATAGCTTTATCTCCTGGATCAAATACGTAATTCTTCAACTCTTCTTGAATTATCCAGTGCAAGAAAGAAAAGTTAAAGATAACTCCATTTGTAAGCTTGCCTTCCTTCTCTTTGTCTTCTCGCTTCACATGGACATTGAATGGTACTATCATCTTTGTCTTCTCTATTTGTAAATCCATTATCCTCTTCTCCAATTGTTTCAAGTCAACTTCTGCATTAAATGCAATTGCAACATCATCATTTACTACATGAACCATTGCTGCAGTCGTCGTTGTATTGCGATCCAATGCTTTTAAAAAAGCCATCCTAGATGAGTCCATTGTAACTTGTTCCCTCTTAGAAATTCTGCCATCAGGACAGATAACTCCTGGATCAAAGATATAATTCTATGACTCTTTTAGTATTGCACTTTGTAAGACAAAAAGACTAAGAATTCTTCCATTGCCAAGATTATCTTCTCCCTCTTTTTGCAAAGGCATTAACTTCTTCTCAAATCCACCATCATCATTTGTTGGAATTTAACCCTTTTGAGTCACCGGCACTGGACTTTTCTTTATCAAAAACTCAGATTCATACCCAACAAAATCTTCCTGAGGTTCAACTTTTGTAGTGGCAGAATTATGAATCACAAATGAAGTATCTGGAGGAGAAATTATAGGCTTACTCATCTCGTCAATAGGAGGATTCTGTAATAGCTCGATGGTGGTGTTATTAGATGGAGCAATTACATTGTTACCATCAACAAGTTCTTTTAAGCCTTCCTGAGTGCCTGATAGTTTCTCTCCTTTATGCACTTTAAAGCCCTTAATCATGGCATCATCACCCATTACAAGCAACTCATCAGGAGTTGAAAGTACGTGCACAGTGTCCTTCCCTTCTATGTCCCCATTGTGAACCACAGTTGCATTAGCAAAACCATCAACAACTAACACTTGAGGATCACCCAATAACATTTGAACAGAACCAATTGAAACATCAACGTCTGTGACACCTTGTTCTGAAATTCCCGTGCTCCAACTCTTTTTCATTACTATTTTCTTCCGCACTGTCCTACCAAATCCAATTTCCCTCTTCTTCTGCCTTTCTTTCAATTTGCACCATATTTGAAGCACAAACTTCCTCATAGTATTCTTTTTCTTTCTGAACCTCATCCGCTTCAAAGGTTCATTGCAGTCTTCGTGTTCGACACAAGCACAAAAACTGCTTACCGGTTCTGATACAGCATCCATTACTTCATCAACATTTGAGTCTTTTTTCTCATTCTCCCAATCAGCTACTGCATGCTTTAATTTCGTAAACAGCCCACTATCACTATTCTGTGTATTCGTAGTCACCTTCAAGTTGCTATCAGAATGAGAATCAATGCAAGAAATTTCAAAAGAATCCTCAATTTCTTTTGGTTGATGTTGAGTCATGTCATTCCCATGAACTAGAAGATTGGGATCACAAGTGTAACAAATAGTGCGATCCCTACTACTGATTTTGAACAACAATTGGTCTAATCCATCATCCAAAACTTCAACATTCAACCATAATTGCCTCGTACAGTCATGGCCAAGATAATAATTTTCATCGCACCAACAACAAAGTTGATGAACATAGATCCTCTCATTAAATTCTGTGAAGGTAAAAGTTTTAATGGGAAGTAATTGAACCTTGTTAGGAACAATAGACTTAAGCTAGAAGGGGGGTGAATAGCTTATGACCAAGAATTAAAAACTTTGCAGGAAATAAGTGCGGAATTAAAAGAATGAAGGACACAAGAGATTTATCCTGGTTCACACACACTCTACTAGTGTGGCTAATCCAGCCCTTCAAGTCTCACTTGAAGATTTCACTATCTACGTTAAGCTTACGGGTGCTTAACAAACCGTTACAACCTAGGAATTCTAGTCACAAGAATCCTAAACCCTGAAAGTTCAAGTCACATGAACTTCAGCTCTCTTGCTTGAAGATACCTCACTTCAAGACTTCTCACACAAGAAGATATACCCCTCTTCTTATGAATCTAACCAAGGGAACTAACCTCCCTCAAGGTGTATAACAACACAATAATCACTCAGAACAAAAGACTCTCTCAAAGAGCAGGTATGAGTGTACAAGTGAAGCTCTAAAAGGCAACTCTCAAATCCTCAATAGGATATTGGCTCAATAAAGATTTATTTGAATGTATGAGATGAATGCATGTAAGTAGAGAGTTGATTCACTTTGAAACACAGCTAAAAATGCTCAATTTATAGCTTTGAAAAGTTATAGAGCCGTTTTAAATCCACCCAAAAACAGCCTTAAACAAAACATAGTGGGTGCTGAAAAGTTGTCTGCTACAACGGCAAAACATCGATGTTTTCACTTTAAACATCGATGTTTTAGCCAGCAATTTTAAATTATTGCTCCAACGGCTAGTAGAACATCGATGTTTGTCTGCGGAACATCGATGTTTTCATTACAACATCGATGTTCTCTAAACCAACATCGATGTTTTTTGGCTTCGCAAAAATATGATGAAAAAGGGTCTATGCCAGAACATCGATGTTGGAAAATGAAACATCGATGTTTTGTGAAACATCGATGTTTAATTTTCCAACATCGATGTTTTTTGGCTTCGGCAAAATTTTGGAAAACCTTGAAGAAATCACAACATCGATGTTTTAATTACAACATCGATGTTTTGACCAACGGTCACAAGAACATCGATGTTTTATAATCCAACATCGATGTTTTAGAGCTACTGCCAATATTTTGAAAAACTTGAAAAACAGAACATCGATGTTTGCTTTCAGAACATCGATGTTTTGGACTAAAAACACAACTTTGTGATTGAAATGATGCTATGAAATGCATGAGTAAAACTTGTTTTATTTTGAGCCAATGCCTAAGAGAAGTTGAGTGTTTTACCCTGTACAAATGGGTCCTAACTTCTCTTGCTCTTCTTGTACTTCAACTCTTGATCATATCTTCTCTTGAATTCTTGATCACTTTGGTTGAGCACTTGTTTGCTTGATTTCTTTTTGCTTCAAGGTTGTCATCAATTGAGCCAAGGTTTGTCATTATCAAAACTCTGAAATGAAACAAGGAGGCATGAGTTCTAACAATTTCCCCCTTTTTGATAATGACAAACAACTAGAAGTATATGCTAATGTTTATAACATAAAGATGATTCCCCCTATGTTTTACAAACTATAATTCCCCCTATCTTGTTGCATATACTTCTTCCTATCTTCCCCCTTTTGGCATTAGCAAAAAGAAATAGCAATGAGAAGAGGTTGGGAAGTGCTTATGTAAGAAATAAGTGGAGCTTTTGAAACATATTAGCTACACCTATACACTTCTATATGTGCCAAAATAAAGAAAGTTAGAAAGCTTAGCTGAACATCGATGTTGTGATACTCAACATCGATGTATTGAGACTTCTGCTCAAATTTTGAAGTTCTTCATCATCCCTTTGTTCCCCCTATCTTTTTGCCTAAATGAGGGGTTCCTACAAAAACAACACTCATCCTTGCATTTCTACAGGAATTGATTAAGAACTTGGATGCTTCTTTGGTTATTTGCTTGGAGCATCCGCAATCAAGGTACCAAAGTACACTTGATGCCTTCAAGCATACCTGCAAAACAAATCAAAGGGATTTTGGTACCCAAATCTTTTTGGGTCCTTGATGGTTAGGAGCATAATGGTTATGAGCTTCTTCTTGAGCCCAATGCCTATGCCTAGTGAAACAAACAGGAGCAATATGTCCTACTCTATTGCAATAATGACAAATGACATTCGGGTTATGCATTCTTCTAGGTTGATAGTAATTACTATGTTTCCTATATTTATGCACATTACTCACTTTGCTTACCTTAGGTTGCACCTTAGGTTTCTTTGATTCTTCTTTACGTCTTTTAGGTTCGTTCCTAAAACCTATTCCATGCCTAGTAGATTGCAAATTACCTAGCATAGAATTCAAGTTCTTTTGAGGAGTATTAAATTTCTTTAATGTTGCCTCAAGATTTTCAACTTGCTTCTTTAAGGATTCGCATGACGTGCATTCTAAGTTATCCGGTTTGTTAGCACTTCTTTTTCCATAAAACTTATTTTCTTCTCTAAGCTTAACATTTTCATTAGACAACTTCTCACATTCTCCTTTTAAGGAGTTGCATGATGAACATTCTTTGGGTGTGCCTAGATCCCTATTTTCTTCCTTCAATTTCTCATTTTCACAAGTAAGCTCTTCTAGATTCTTTTCTAATGAAGCAATTTGTTTCTTTTGCTTTAAATGAATCTTAGAGACTTTAACAAATTCAGCATACAATTCATTAAAAGCATCTTGCAATTCATCATGATTGGAAGGTTCAGAATCACTTACCTCTTCCGCTGCTTCTTCCTTTGCCATGAGGCAGAGGTTTGCGATCTCCTCTTCATCACTATCACTTGATTCATCACCGGAATCTCCTCCCCAAGAGATGTATGCCCTTTGCTTCCTGTAGGACTTCTTCTCCTTCCTTTCCTTTGTCTTTGGGCACTTTGGCTTGATGTGCCCGACCTCTCCACATTCATAACACTTGGGTAGACCGGATGTCTTCTTTCCTTTCTTCTCAAGTTCTTTCTTCATGAATTTGCGGAATTTGCTGATGACAAATTCGAGTTCTTGATCGTCATCGCTAGAATCCGATTCGGTGAACTCTTGCGTCTTGTAGGTAGAGGCTTTGAAAGCTATGTTCTTCTTCTTAGGTTCCTGCAAAGAGGGTAAAGAAGGTTTAAGAATAGTGGTTTCGTAAGTTAGAAGATTACCTCTTAGTCCATCAATCGTTGTGTTGTTGATGCCGATGTTTTCGTAGATGGCATCCGCCTTTGATCGCCATTCGGGAGTGAGACTTCGAAGAACTTTTCTGACCAAGTCCTTGTCGGAGTAGACCTTCTTGAGAGCATGAAGCTCATTTATGATTTTGGAGAAGCGGTCGAACATCTCCTCAATTCCTTCATTCTCCTTCATACGAAAGAGTTCGTAATCTGCAGTGAGGGAGTCGATTTTGGCCTCTCGAACTTGATCGGTTCCTTCGTAGGTGACCTCCAGCTTATCCCACATCTCTTTTGCGGTTGTGCAGCAAGAGATTTTCCGATAATCGTCGGGATTGACTGCACAATAGAGCATGTTGATTGATTTGGCATTGTTTTCAACCAATACAGTGTCTGCAGCATCGTACTCCTCCTCCGTCTTTGGAACTTCGACTTCACCAACTTTCTTCTTCGGAATTTGCTCTCCAACCTTCATGATTCGCCAAAGAGCATAGTTGCTGGATTGGAGGAAAATTCTCATCCTCTCCTTCCAGTAGCTGTAATTTGTGCCATCAAAGTACGGTGGACGGACGGTTGAATGTCCTTCGAGAATTCCTGCATGATTACTTGAAGAAGCCATGGAAGATTTCCTCTCAAACGGTTAAGTCTTCAGAGAGTTAGGCTCCGCTACCAATTGTTAGGAACAATAGACTTAAGCTAGAGGGGGGGTGAATAGCTTATGACCGAAAATTAAAAACTTTGCAGGAAATGAAGTGCGGAATTGAAAAATAGAAGGACACAAGAGATTTTTATACTGGTTCACACACAACTAATTTGTGGCTAATCCAGTCCTTCAAGATACACTTGAAGAGTTCACTATCTACCGTTAAGCTTCCGGGTGCTTAACAAACCGTTTACAGCCTAGGAATTCTAATCACAAGAATCCTACACACTTGCTTGAAGATACCTCACTTCAAGACTTCTCTCAAGGAAAGAAAATCACTCTTCCTATGAGTAGCTACAAGGGAACAAACCTCCCTTTCAGTGTATGAACAACACTATAAAGATTACTCAAACAAAAGCTCTCTCAAGAGTAGGTATGAGTTACAATTAAGCACTAATAAGGCAACTCTCAATAATCTCAAAGGAATTGGCTCTTAAACTTGATTGAATGTTTTGCAATGAATGATGAATGAAATAGAGAGTTGATTGGTTGATAAACACAGCTAAAAATGCTCAATATATAGCTCTGAAAAGTCATGGAGCCGTTTGAAATCCACCCAAGAAAAACACCTTTAAGCAAAGCTTAGTGGGTGCTGAAAAGTTGTCTGGACCATGCCTTAAACATCGATGTTTTAAAGGAGAACATCGATGTTTTGCCCATAAAATTTGAATTTTGGGCTAACGGTAACTAAAACATCGATGTTCTGAATCCAAACATCGATGTTATTTTGGTTCGGCAAAATTCTTTTGAAACAGGTTTATGCAAGAACATCGATGTTGGAAAATGAAACATCGATGTTTTGTGAAACATCGATGTTTGATTAGCCAACATCGATGTTTTTTGGCTTCGGCAAAATTCTATTTCTAAGACAAGTTTTCATGAACATCGATGTTGGATTGGAAACATCGATGTTTTGACCAACGGTCACAAGAACATCGATGTTTTGTAATCCAACATCGATGTTTTAGAGCTACTGCCAATATTTTGAAAAACTTGAAAAACAGAACATCGATGTTTGCTTTCAGAACATCGATGTTTTGGACTAAAAACACATCTTTATGTTTGAAATCATGCTAATGAATTGTATGATTGAAATGTGTTTTGTTTGAGCCAATGCCTAAGAGAAGTTGAGTGTTTTACCTTGTACAAATGGGTCCTAACTTCTCTTGCTCTTCTTGTACTTCAACTCTTGATCATATCTTCTCTTGAATTCTTGATCACTTTGGTTGAGCACTTGTTTGCTTGATTTCTTTTTGCTTCAAGGTTGTCATCAATTGAGCCAAGGTTTGTCATTATCAAAACTCTGAAATGAAACAAGGAGGCATGAGTTCTAACAAACCTATGCCTGAGTGTAACCCTGCCAGTAGTGCCATCGTAGATTGTTGATGGAAAGTTCCTCCATCTCCCGTTTATTCACCATAGAATGCCATTGTTTCTCAACTGAAAATATGGACTGTGCATTTTGTCGAACAATTGATGGGCACTGTTGATGTTGAAGACTAAAAAGAGTTTGATCTCCCACCGGTTGCACAGAATAGGCACCAACTGCAGAGAACAACGACAGAGCACAAAACGGCTGCATAGAAGCCTCGGTGGGCATGGACTATCGCGAAGGAGGTAATGGAACCAGCGTCGGAACCCCAACATTGGACATCAGGTTAGTCGGTGACCAAGGTGGAACTCCCGTTGCCAAAAACTGATCGGACTGCAACGAAAGAAGAGAATCATACTGCACGGGTAACTGATGCGGCATCGGCGGAGAAGGAGCGAATAGAGAAGTTGAAGGCTGAACTGGTGGTGGAGGATAGAAAGGAGAAGAAATCACCGGTGCAAATTCTGTTAACAAATAGGAACCAGGCGAACCAGAAACCCTAGCCGATGATGAAAGTGGAATCGGTATTGACGGAGAGGACGAAAAACACTGCGAAGGTTGAACTGGCGGAAGAGAAGATGGCCACCAACGTTCTTGTCATTGCTTCATGGCCTTCGACGGTGACCGGAGAGCCACAGACGACGCCAATTGTTACGATCAAATCATAACAAGAACAATGAAGAACAGAAAAGAACAAGAAAATAAAGAAAAGGAGAAGAAGAAACAGTAATTGAAACTGTATTCCCAAAATTCCATAACTGCTTTACATTGAGAAGAGCCTATTTATACCCTGATGAGCCAACCAACGACAAATAACACACCTGAAATGAGGCTAAACGACTACTCACTAATACTAAAGTAATGATACGACTAACCTGAACGGTGTCGTATCAGAAAATCATAGAAAACAACCAAACAAAGACTATTACTGTTAGCTAGCAAAAATTGAATAGAAGTAGAACCTTGTTAAAATCATTATGGTAAACTCTTCAGAGTTGAGTACAAAAAGAAAAAACAAATTGGCTGCTATAGAGAAGGGAAATAGATAGGGGAAACCAAAAAATCTCTAGCTAGTTATCAGCAAAAATACAAATCCAGAAACAATTAAAAACCATGGAGACGAAGAATTTGATAAGACAAATCTACCTCTGTAATAACTTGAAACAACACAAATCCAGTAACAATTAAAAACCATGGAGACAAAGAATTTGATAAGATTACAACAATTAAAAACCACTACAAAAACTTTGACCTAATTTTGGGCATGTTAGAATCAAAGATTACAAAAATTTTAATTTTTGCAGAAAAACAACGGGCATGTTATAAAATATAGTATTTTATATAGTATGAATATTGTTTGTATTGTGTATACATACAGTATATATATATATATATATGTTATGTAAAGAATAAAAAAGAATGAAGAATGAAAAACTGAGTATTATCGGGTATGAGACCCGGGTTTCCCCTAAAGCCATTTCTCTTCCTCTAATTCATCTTCTCCCAAATCTCAATTCTTCTCCTTCAATTCTTATTTATTCACAACACGTTATCAGCACGATAACATCTCTACCGAGCTGTGATGAAACCCGGCAGAAGAGGAAGATGAGGAAACTGGAAAACGGCCAAAGAAAAGAAAAAAAACCGTTTTTCGTTCGTCCTCCGTCACCGGATTTATGCGCCACCGTGAGCGACACCACCTCCACCATCACGTAACTCTCGCCGTGGCCGACCGACCGGTGCTACCCCCACCTCCCTCTAGCGCCCGACGCGCCGTCAACGGCCTTCGACCCGACGGCAGACCCGGATCCATTTCTTTCTGCCCGGGTCTGCAAGTCCTTTTTCTCGCCTCCCGCCTGCGCCGCCTTACGCCGTCTGCCTCTCGACCTGTAGAGCCACCAGCCGCCGTCCTCCTCAAGCTGCCGTCGTCAGTCGCAGTCGCCGGTTCTTCCACCTGCCGCCGGTGAAATTTTTTTTTTCCTTTCCTCTTTTCTTTGTTTTATTCCATTTGATTTATTTGTTGATTGTTTGATTGTATGTGTTTTTTGGTTGTGTTTGGTTGATTCTTTGCTTGATTTGCTGTGATTTTTTGTGGTTGAATGTTGAGGATGATGATTGGTGTTTTTCGGCATTCCCAGCCGTGAACAGTGTTTTCGGCAGCCGTGAACAGTACTTGGCCGGAATCCAGCACCTCAGAAATTTTCCCGGCAAGCCCGGAAGCACTTGGCCAGAATTTTTAACGCCTTGGAAATTTTCCTGGCAAGCCCGGAAGCGCTTGGCCGGAATTTTTAACGCCTTGGAAATTTTCCGGCAAGTCCGGTAGCGCTTGGCCGGAATTTTTAATGTCTGGAAATTTTCCCGACAAGCCCGGAAGCGCTTGGCCAGAATAATGTCTCGAAATTTTCCCGGCAAGCCCGGAAGGCGATTATACTTATTTGTTTGGCCGGAAATTAATGCTTTGAGATTTTTCCGGCAACCTCGGAAGGCAATTTACTTATTTGTTTGGCCGGAAATTAACGCTTTGAGATTTTCCCGGCAAGCCTGGAAGGCGATTTACTTATTTGTTTCGCCGGAAGTTAACGCCTCGAGATTTTCCCGGCAAGCCCAGAAGTGTTTGGCCGGAGTAATAACCGGGTATAAGTATAATATATTATATATATTATTGCTGAAAGATTTATCGAGTAAGCATATTTTTATGATTTTTTTTACGATTGGGCTATTAAAAGGCCCATATATTAATATGATATATTATATATATTATTGCTGAAAGATTTATCGTGTAAATATATTTTCTATTTTTATTACGATTGGGCTATTAACAAGGCCCATTGCATTTAAATTTTTCGCCTTTAATTTTATTTATGTTTTGTTTGGGTTTTTGAAAGGCCCATCACAATTGGGCTGATTAATGAAAGGTCCATATTTATTTATTTTAATTAAGCTTTTATTTATGTTATCTGAATTTGAAGCCCTCAAAATTTTCAGACGAAATTTATCATGGGCAATAAATGCTGAAATGCATTTAAATGATAACAGTCCGGAAGGCTGAATGAAAGAGTCTAGAAGACTCAAATAAAAGGCAAAAGACTGGATGCCTTACTGTACAAAAGAACATGCAGATCTTTGAAAAATGGGAGAAAAATATGACCACAAGAAGAAGAATATTCTCCCGAGATTTTATTACTATAAGTTGACATCCAAGGGGGAGACTTATATGTGTGGATGTCAACTGTCTCACATAATATGTGATTGTACATGATAATTGTGGTCATGATTATGCATTTTCAATTTGTCACAAACAAGCCTTATAACAAGACATCCAGTCAACGGTTATCAAATGTCCCTGAAGGGCATATGTAATATTGATAAAACCATAATTGGTCAAAATAATGACCATGATAGTATTTAATATTGGTCGGCTAAGTCGCCTATATATATATTGCTTCATTTTATTTTTATGTTCTGTTTCATTATTAATTGTGATATTTTATGTTTATTACTGCTTAATTTTTAAATGTGAACATGAAAATGTTGTTTCTCGGATAATAGCCCAAACATTAGTCTTAAAGACAATGAAAAATTGACATCCACAAGGGGGGAGAATTATATGTTTATATGTGTGGATGTCAACATAATATATGATATCTCAAAATGATTTCGAGAAAAAATATTAACACGCTCCAGAAGAGCATATACTCTTGAAGAGTACAGACATCCTCGCGTACAGTAATAAAAAGCGATTATTATGGATCCAGTTGAATTAACTCTCCTCTATTCCCTGAAGCGAATAAAAGAGTATTATTAATTGTGCCTATGGCCCTGGATGAGATTATAATGGAAAAGGGAAAGCATGCATATTATTATTGCATAAATGGATTCATAATTAGAGAACATTCACAAAGTAGAATTGTTCTCATACATGAGTATTAAATGTATTTATCTATTGGGTGCAACATTAACCATGCTATAGGCCATTCTATTTCTTCTGTCTAGTGAGGCACCCTCAACAATGAAAACAGTAGCTGGGGAAGGCATTATTATCTTGGTTGAGTTTTCTGCCTCTTTGCTTTGCCGAGTTTTCTATATCTCTGAGTTTTCCTGTATCTTCCTACGTAAGCTTTCCCCCTTCTTATAGCCTGAGCTTAGATAGCCAGGTGTCCCCGAAAAGATCCAGAAGATTTTCCAGTGGATTGTATTATTTCAGAAAATTCCAAAGCTTTCCAATACTCGAGAATTTGCTTTTGGAAAGGCATGTCACTACATTAATTATTGTTCAATAATTATGATATTTTTCCGACATGAGTGGCAGAAATAAGTTTATAATTGACGTATGTACACCAGCTAGAAGCTGGAATGCACTAGCCAGAACCTAGCAATTTTCAAATACACAGTTTACACAGCCCGAAGCTGAGATCAACTAGAGGTTGATCGCTGGATATCTTGTTTTGGCAAGACCGGTTGGGCCATTCCGGATCAGTGATGATGCACAAAAATGTTATTTGGTCATTCATTGAAAAACCAGAAATTTTTACAATCAATGGATTTCCACGAGATTGTATGCTGCAAAAATTAATTGTTCGACCTTCCTAAGATGAGGTTTGCCTAGACCAGCAAATTTGGGATATGAACGCGAACTGATAAATCCGCTGTGTTAACCATCTAGGTAATTTTTACGATGCATCGACTAGATAGTCTATTGTGTGACGCAAGTTGGCATTGTGCACACTTGTTTTAATGATTAAGCCACTTGCAGGGTACATATCCCTACTTATGTTACTAGACTATATGTCTAGATTATGCTAGTATATTTCTTCAATGGAGAATGTATATCATTGGAAATAAACCCAAACAGATCTGGGCCACATTGACAATTGATTACAGGACCATTGATGAAATATGACTATTTGAGAACATGGTATTTTACACGCAGTAAATGTGCATCAAGCCAATAAGATATTATAAGATCATAAGATCTCCCTATTGATTCTTGGTCACAAAATATCTCCCATCTTCGGACCGTTTGTTGTACAGTATATTATGCTCTACCACAGCATAGTAAAGTTGGTCCTTAAAGAAGGTTGGGAATAGATGTTGGGTAATCTCCATCAATTACAACATTATTGAAATTATTGACTAAAAGATTGAAGATTCATTTATAGCAAGATTTGCTTATTGATAATTCGATATGTGTGTGTACCCAACATCAGGGGAAGAAAATAAGCAGTTGGATCAAGATATAATTGAAATATTATTCAATGCTTAATTTTGATCCTCAAACGAATTTGTGTGAACATGAAGTTCAAAAGAAGATGATTCATTTGCAGGGAAAAAAATTGATATGCAATTGCCAGACACATTTAAATTAAGTGTGACCATATACCAGCTGCAAATGCTCCTGCTTAAATTGATGTTCCTGAAGAACAATATAAGTATTCAAATGAATCAATAAATTATACTCGGTTCCAAAAAGAAAAGAAATTCTCAATAGAGAAAAAGGAGTAAAAGAGATAAAGATGGCCCTAGTAAGAAAATGTGGCCTCCAGTAGAGGTTCGAATTAAAAGTCCTCCAGAAGAAGTTGTTTTTCTGACACAAATTGATAAAGTTCCAGAAGTAACTCAGGTACCTGAAATAAATAAGTATGATGAGATCTCAATTACAGTGTCAGAAATAAGATGGAACCAACGAGAAATAACCGTCGACGGAATAGAATTTTATTTATAGCGCTAAATATTAAAACGAGGATCATGAACCTACTAATGAGAGTAGGTGTTGTATTATTGGCCAAAATGAAGAGATATAGTTAAAGGCTGTGTTAGACTCGCTTGTGAAGCGAGATATTTTTCGGACCGGTAGTCCGTACACCAGATGGTGGAAAATTAATCGGTCGAAAAATGGGTACTTGTGCGGAAAAGATATTGAGATATAAAGCACGGGTGCACAACGTTTTACCTGAACGACCTGATTTTAATTATGAGGAGATATACTCCCCTGTGGTGGATGCAATTATTTTGATAAGTCTGGCATTATATGAAAAGAATTAGAAATGCATCTAATGAATGCTTTTTACAGCCTACTATGGATCCATAAGTCATGAAATATACATAAAGATCCCTGAAGGATCCAAGTTGCCGGAAGCAACTAATTCCCAGGAAATTATAAAATTAAACTGAATTGAATTTTACATGATTATTTTGAGTATGGATAAATTTATGTTGATAAGTCAAATACCGTGCTATTAAGACTGGTCCTGGAGTACCCTGTCTAAATGCAATTTATATTGCTAGTATCATAAAGTCTGAAGCTTATAATTTAAGCCTATTGGCAAGATATGTATTTGCTCTCATCATCGGGATATAAAAAGTTGTAGTGTCATGTGAATCATGTAAAACCGAAGAAAGAAGAGTTGGTTTTTGCAGATATAGATCCCCCACTTGATCCACAATAGGCACAGTCGGACATCTGCCACAACATTGCACATGAAGTTGCTATATCATCAGGCCCACAAAAGCAAAAGGGCAAGACTGATGCTCCTACAACAAAATTATAAAGATTATGCTGCCAACTCTGTCCAATTGAAGTAAAGATGTACCAAAAGCAATCAGACAAAATACACGTCACCAGAAGCTGACAAGGACGATCGGCATGCAACGATTTCAGGAAATCTATGGAGGCCAAAATGAGGGGGAGCATCAAGCAATCAATGGAGGCCAAAATGAAGGGGAGAAGAATACGCACTGCACTCTTTTTTCCTTCACCAAGTTTTTATCCCACTGGGTTTTTCTTGGTAAGGTTTTTAATGAGGCAGTTGTTCCACAAAGCGTATTCTACCCAAAATACAAACAGCATTCAAGGGAGAGTGTTATAAAATATAATATTTTATATAGTATAAATACTATTTATATTATGTATACATACAGTATACAATCTATTAGTTTATATATATATATATATATATATGTTATGTAAAGAATAAAAAGAATGAAAAATGAAAAACTGAGTATTACCGGGTATGAGACCCGGGTTTCCCCCAAAGCCATTTCTCTTCCTCTAACTCATCTTCTCCCAAATCTCAAATCTTCTCCTTCAATTCTTATTTATTCACAACAGGGCAAAAATTTGTGTGAGGAAAGAACGAAAAGGAAATTACCGTAAGCAACTGGTTGCTTAGGAAGGTAAAGGAGTGTGGCCGTGTGGGGCTTTGGAAGAAAGGAGACAGAATAATAGAAAAGCAAAACAAACTACGAGTGCTTTTTTCCATCCAAGCCCAATAGGTATTAAAATATTTCAGGTTTACCCCATCTCTTACTAATGCCACGTGTCGTTCTGAAAACTTCTTTTGCACCAGTTTTAATGTATTGTATATAGATATTTACCTATCACTGTGATCTGATTTTGAGCATCTGCAAATTCTTCCATATATCTATTATATATATATATATAAAACTGTTATCCTCACCAAGTTTTGACACATAGGATTTTTAAGGTCTTAAAATATTGCCATGCAGAGGGTTTTTGGTTCAGTTTTATTCAATTAGAATGTGACATATGGCCATATTGACACTTCTAATTATCCAATAGTTTTAAATCAATTTATTTTTTCTTTTTTTCATCTTATCCTTTTATTTAAAGAAACCTGATTAAATAAAAAAACACAATCTAACAAAAAACATAACCTAACCGATTTTCTTTAAAAAATCTAATCAAACCTCTTTTTCCATCTTATCCTTTTATTTTAAAAAATCTGATTAAACCCTCCATGAGATCTCTTTTTCCATCTTATCCTTTTATTTATGAGATCGAAATCTACCCAAAAAAATATACAAAATCAAGACTTTTTGAAACGCCCCGACCCGAATTTACCGTACACAGTAAACACGAGTCGGAATTGTGACAACCCAACCCAAAATGAAACCAGCATACAGTGTGAATAACAATAACTCGGGCTCAACAGCCCATAATAATAACAACAATAAAATCTCAACCCGGCCCAATGGCCCAATAATAATGAAAACATGCACAGCGGAAGACTTTAACTCACTAACACTGTATGCGACACATGCAAACTATGGATCCAAGCCTGTCCAAGGGATAACGCCGCAGCCTGTCTGGTATGCATCGAACCTGTAACACAAATAACTCATCCTACGGGATGAAAGCCCGCAGGTGAGGGGTGAGTCCGAAGTGCTCACGACAATGGAAAGACAATCAATATGGACACTAAAATTACTCAAAGTCCAAAAATAACAGTCAAACCCAAAGACTCAAATAAAACCAATTTCCAATTTTATCTTACCGGGCCTCGTCACGGATAAACTAGTGGTCAAACCTGGTTATCAACACATTCCGGGTGCCAGGCCAAATCCAGGGATCGACATCCCAAAAATACGAACCCAGGGATAGACATCCCAAAAATATATCACGGGATAGACATCCCAGGCATAGACATGCCAAGCATAGACATGCTTATCAAGTAACCCAGGTCATGGCCACCACGAAACAGTTTTCTAACCATCGAGTCGTACCACTACCTATCACGCGACAATTATATTACCAT
>JAKUCV010003864.1:9841-26655 GCA_028386065.3 Turnera subulata
TCTCGACGGTGACGGAAGCGAGGAGGAAGACGAGTTGCAGGCATGGTGACGAGCTCGTGGCGGCGCGAACCGACGACGACGGGGACGAAAACGATGCAGCAAGGAGGCAGGCAGGGGAGCTTGGTGGTTACTGGCGCGATGGAGGTGGTGTGGCGGCGGTTTGGCCGTGGTGTTTTGGTTGCGGGAAAAGAAGGACGGACGGGGAGTTGGCGGGTTTTTTTGGTCTGCATGGTGGTGCATGGAGTGGCTTTATGGGCAGTGAAGGGGTGCAAGACGACGACCAGCTTCGCGGGCGAGCTTCGCGAGTTCACGGGAGAGGCGACCGAAACTCACGCGGGAGCAGGAAAGAAGAAAAAGAAGAAAAAAGAAAAGAAAAGAAAAAGGAAAAGAAAAGAAGAAAAGGGTAAAGGCAGGGGCATGATCGTCCTTTCAACTTTTCCATCCCGAGTCCAAAAATACAATTTGGGCTCGGAAAATCCGATTAATTTCCCTGATCATCGTCCAAGTCTCGGAACTGAAAACCGAGGCTCGGTTAGTTGTTAAGGAGGCTCGGAAGTCCCGAGTATCCCTCGGAAATTAGTTCCGAGGCTCGGTTATCGAAAGAACTCCAAGACGTCGTATATCCTCAGCGGTCGAAACGAAGCTCGGTTACTCCCGGTAAAACTCGGAAAACTTGGTGCGGTAGAGTTCTCGATTTACAGCGGTAAAATTTTATTTACCGTTGTAAGAGTTAAAACAACTCGGTAAAATCGCAAAAATTTTACCCGGGTCGTTACAAAAAGTGTAAGAGGAAATAATAGTGATTTTATATTTATAATTTATATATTCATCTTTTGTAATTTTTCATAACAATTCATGTATTTTTGTTATTTTAGCTAAAATCTTCTTGATACGTTCAGTATATATCATAATGTTTACATGAAAAATAATACTACTCTGGATAGATTTTTTATATAAATATATTTTTATAATTTTTATTTATATAAGTTAAAGATTTATCTGTAGTCATCTTTTATACTATGTTTTATTTCACTCATTTGAATTTTTAAGCTTCAAAAAAATTTTATACAAAACTCGTATAAATTATCTTTTATTTATTTTCTATGATTATATCAGAAGTTATATTTATTTTTTATTCCCTCTCTAATTTTTTTTATTTTTCATATAATTTTTACTCATCTATAATAATTAACATAATATAATATTTTTAAAATTTTAAAAGATTATTATATTATTAACACACTTATGCACCTTTCAGTTCTCCATTCCACAGAATATATATTAATTATTTTTAATTTTTTATACAGCATGATATATCTTTAGAATTTTATATTAGTTCTCAATTATTTGTATTTTCTTACATGTATATCTTATTTATTTTGATATATAAGATATCATAATATATTTTTTAGATTTATTAAAGTCAATATGAAGATAATTGTTCTATTCAATTTATCACATGCTTTCATCATTTATATATTGATTTGAATTTATTTGATAATTTCAATAACTTCGAGCACATCGCTCATGAGTTTTCATGATTATTCTTTTTCATAGTCGTTATTCTTGTTTGTAATTTTCGCTAAGTGCTCAACTTCTTTTTTTCTAATTATTTTCTGATTACTGTTGTTATTCGGTAGTTACTCTTCATATAATCTAAAGGGATAAGATTTCTTAAGAATTACCTTTTGTATAGTAATCCTTAAATTGAATTTTCTTTATTGATATTTGTTGATATTCATGGTATTACAAATTACATAATACATAATATTAAACTATATATTTGATAGAAGGGTAACTATATTAATTTAGGTTTATATTAATTATTATCATATAGTGATATTTATTGATGTTCATGATATTCTGAATTATATAATTTATAACATTAAATTATTTATTTAATAAAAAAAGATAATTTTTTTAATTTGTCGACTTTTATGTAACAGGGACTGTAAAATGCTTCGCACAGTAATTTACCGTATAAAAATAATCTTTGGTAATTATTTCAAGGTAAATTATGTATCGGATTCTAAAACCGAGCCCTGTCCCACGTCCTAGATTTTTCCACGGATTTTATGGACTACAGTTGGTATTTTTCGGGTCCAGGAATCTCGAGAAAAGCCAGGTTTATCCTCGAGATAATGGGCCAGAAATAAAGTCAATGGGGTATTATAGTTATTTTCTGGTCCGGACAGGACACGACTGCATAATTGAATTATGCAGCCGCCTTCTCCTGTGTGTCCGTGAGCTGCTTTTCCTGTGTAACCAGTCTTCTGCATGTTTTTTTTACCCGTGTTTCCTTCTCCTGCCTGCAAAACACACACCCAGTACCACCCACTTCTCTTCCTCTCTGTAAAGACCTGAAACCAACTCTTTTTCCTCCTGCAAACCATAAAATTCTCCTTCATCGTTTCTGCAAAAAAAAACCTAGTATCTTTCTCTACTACAAACCAGAAAAAAAAAAAGAAAAAAAGAAAAGAGAAAAGGAAAGAACCACACACACCACCGCCACCGTGAACCACCATCATCCTCCTTTCTCCTCCACACAAGCCACCGCCGCCAACGCCTCACCCTCCTCCCTCGCTCGCTCGTCGTTGCTGTCACCACACGCCGTCGTCCCCACAACCTACAGCGAGCCACCGACCGCCACCCGAGCCGCCTTCGCCTCCCGATTTCGTTGTAGATCGACGCTGCCGACGAACACCATCCGCCGACACCGTCTCCTTCGCGCGCCGCCCTGCCACCTCCTCTTCGAGTCGCCTCTGTCGTCGTCGTCTCGTGCCGCCTGTGTCGTCGTAGCCTCGTCCGTTCGTCGCGCCGTCCATCAAGGTGAGCAGACCCGTGTTGGTAAGCACCGGGTTGAGGACGATCCGGGAGTGTGTGGTCGGGTTGACCCGAGTTTTGCAGTATGGGTCGCGCCTTGGGCTGGGTTGCTTGGGCTTGGGTGAAGCTGGAGCTTGGGCTGGTGCGGCTCTGGGCCTGGCGTGGGCTTCATGCTTGGGTCTAGGCTCTGCATCTGGGCCAGGCCTAACCCTTGGGCCCAGTCCGAATTAAAAAAAAAAAAAGAGAAAAGAATAAAACCTGAAAAAAAGGAGAGAATAATAACAATAATTCTGAAAAATGGAATTTTAATGGTAATTATATTTTGGAAAATATATGGTACACCATATGAGAAATAATTATTTTGGGAATATATATATGGTAAATAATAATTATTTTGGAAAGTACATACTTATGGAAAATAAATATGGAAAGGGTATTATCAAAGTAAGTATTATACCAGAATAATATCCGGGTATAAGTATAAGTATAGTATGGTATTATTTTTGACACTTGAAAATAATTGGTGAGTTATGATGATAATGGGAATAACCCGGGGAAGTACCGAGTTGGTTTAGTATTTATTTTACGGCTTACAGTAATAGTCGAGCATTTGCATATCATCTTATGTGTGCATAAATTATTGTTTGATATAGGAGTTGATAACGAGCAGTACCCCGAGGAGCCTGAGCCGGGACACTTCGAGGACTTTCAGGAATAGGAAATCGGCTAAGGTGAGGATAAGTAAATATTTATATACTGCCCGTGATATCAAGTTGCTGTTTGTTTGCTATGTGTGATATTTGCCAATATGATACTTTGTGGGTGTGAATGGTTGTTGTGTGATGAAGTTAGTTGATATTTATTGTCGTTCATGATGTTAGAAATGTTGACTATTACTGTTGTTGACTGTGAGAAATGTGTGAGTTGAGTACCGGGGGTACTAGTATGGGAAACAGTGTGGAATAAGCTTGTATTATCCAGACGAGCGGAGAGGCTGTGAGCCTGCTTGGGATAATGAGATAATGGTAAGATAATAGGAGTATAGTAACTAGACGAGGGTAAAGAGATAATAAAATGAAAACACTTAGACATCTAGTAAGTCACAATTAAATGTTGGAACAGCCAGATGGTAGTCTTATTTTTATGGTGCTGGGGGAGAGTGTGCTTGGGGTCTGCTCCCTGTCTGTACCAATTTTTATTTAGGCGCTGGGAGAGAGTGTGCTTGGGGTCTGCTCCCTGTCTGTGCCAGTTATTACGTGGAGGTACCAGTGCGGGGTCTACGGGCTAGCTAGCTTGACTGCCAGGCGATGGCCACCATTTAATTTGTGATAGGGGCCCTGATAATAAAATTGGTATGGCGTGTCTAGAATCACAGAGTGTGATATTTGAGGTTCGTGAGAATCTTAGTTAATTGCTGTTGATGTGACTTGATTATTATCGGTTGCTTGTATATGTATATATGCTTATGGATTTTACCCGGTGAGCACTTCGGACTCACCTCTCGCCTGCGTGACCTGGTCACGTAGTTTGATTGTGTGTAGCTCAGGTACGTTCAAGGCAAGCTGTGGCGCACCCTCTGCCAGGCCCGGATCCATCCTGCGATGCATCATTTTCATATTGTTGCTTATTGTTGTACTGTATTAAGACTTTCGTTGCTTGCATTTTATTACTCTGTTTTTGTTGCTTATTGTAATAATTTCTCCGTGCCGGGACGTGTACTGTTGTTGTATTATGTACTGTTGTTGTATTATTACTGTTGGCTTGCGATATTTACTGTTGTGGTTTCTGTAATAAATAATAGGTCCCACGTGTTTATTGTGTATAACGGTAAATACGGATCGGGGCGTTTCATTTTGGTAGCGGAGCGGGCTGTAGGTCCTTGGTTGTCGTTTGATTCTCTGTGCATATCCTACTCCACATGTTATAAATATGGTACTCATGCATACATCTTCATATAGGAAGGACGAGATGGATCCGGCTGAGGGACACCAGCATGCCGCCCAACAGCACTAGGAAGAGGACCAAGTGTCAATCGGTCAACCGCATGCCTACGTGGAAGAACCACATGTCTACGATGGGGTACCGGGTATGCCATACCAGATGTCCCTGCAGATGATGCACATGATGACCCAGATCCTTCACCGACAGATAGCTGGGGGACCAGTTGAAGACCCTGTTTTTACCAAGCTATCTGAGCTTAGAGGTGAGCCCTTCTCAAGGGCGACTGACCCTCGTGAGGCGGACGAGTGGCTACGTCAGATCGCCAGGGTCATGCTTAAGATCAAGTGCACAACTAACCAGTGGGTGAACTTTGCCGCTTCTCTTTTCTGTGAAGAAGCAGCAACCTGGTGGAAATCTACCACAAGAGACCTGCCGAAACCAGTGGTGATGCCATGGGCTGAGTTCACGGCCATGTTCAAGGACAAGTTCATTACTGAGGAATTTCAGGAACGCATGCAGCACGAATTCCTGAAATTGCGCCAGGATAATATGACCGTGACAGAGTATGAGAAGAAGTTTGATCGTTTGTCCCTATATGTTGGAGATCTGGTAGCAACTAGCAAAGCCAGATGCCAACGTTTCTGGAGAGGTCTACATCCTGACATCCGAGCTATCATGGGATGCAAGGACTATGCTGGATATCAGGACATGGTAAGGGATGCTTAGAAGGCTGAAGTTACATGACGTGTTCAACAGGAGTATCGTCAGAAGAGAAATGCACCGCAGGTTCCTCCTAGTTAGAACAAGAAGCCATATGTACCTGCTGCTAGTGCACCTATAGCTGGACGAGGGCAGTACCAGTCGACGACCCATGGACGTGGTTGGACTAACAACCGCGGAGCTTCGACTGGAGGATGGAGTGGACCCGGAGTGACTAGTTATGGAGATAACCGCTTTCGACGTCCCATATCATCGGTCAGATGCTTTGAGTGCAATGAGTTGGGACATTATGCATGCCCAAAGCTTGGGAGAGTCAGTAACTCTGCACCGACACCAACAGTTCAGGCCTCTGTGGCTAGCATGCCAGGTGGATCTAGAGCTCAAGTACAAGGTCGTGGTTGTGGGAATCCTTCCGCAAGGACCCAATCTGGAGTTAACCAAAGCACAGCAGTTCCTAGAGCTTTTGTCATCACCGCGGAAGAAGACCCTGATGCAGCCTAAGTTATAGCAGGTATCTTTACAGTACATGGTAGTGTTGTATTCACATTAATTGATCCTGGAGCTACACATTCCTTTATATCTCAAACCTATACTATGCAACATAACTGTGAAGATGTATCCTTAGAAAAATCGATGAGGGTTAGATTACCCGCAGGCATCATAGTGAGGTTAGATAGAGTTTGTAAGGATGTGTCGTTAGTGTTCGAGAACGAAACCTTTCCTGCTCGACTCATTGTCATGAACATGGGAGGATTTGATATAATCCTAGGCATGGATTGGTTGTCGAAGTATCGAGCTTTGGTGGATTGCCGAGCTAAGCAAGTGAGGTTGACATCCGCCGAAGGCCGGTCGATTGTTTTATCCGGAGTGGGGAGAACTACAACCACATGTAGAATCTCCGCTACCCAGGGCTATGGAATGAAGCAACGTGGTCTAGTATCGTTGCTGACCCACATTCCAGGCGGAGAAACGCAAGATCCCACCCCGGAAGGTGTATCAGTTGTGAGGGAGTTCGTTGATGTTTTTCCAGATGATCTACCAGGTTTGGCACCCGACAGAGAGGTTGAGTACACCATTGAGCTTGTACCTGGAGTTACACCTATCTCGATGACACCATACAGGATGGCACCAACAGAGCTTCAAGAGCTGAAGAAGCAGCTAGACGAACTACTGGAGAAAGGTTTCATCAGACCTAGTACCTCACCATGGGGTGCACCAGTTTTGTTTGTGAAGAAGAAGGATGGTAGTCTGCGGATATGTGTAGACTGTTGACAGTTAAACAAAGTGACAGTCAAGAACAAGTACCCGTTACCGAGGATTGATGATCTTTTTGATCAGCTTCATGGAGCAACGGTGTTTTCAAAGATTGATCTCCGATCGGGCTATCATCAGATCAAGATTTCAGAGAAGGACATACCGAAGACAACTTTTCGCACATAGTATGGCCACTTTGAATTCATTGTGGTACCTTTCGGTCTGACCAATGCACCGGCAGTATTCATGTGTTTGATGCACTTGGTACTGAATGAGTTCTTGGATAAGTTCGTTGTGGTCTTCATCGACGATATCCTCATCTACTCTAAGAGCAAGGAGGAGCACGAAGAGCATTTGAGGATAGTGCATCAAAGGTTGTGGGAGAAACAGCTGTATGCCAAATTCAACAAGTGTTGATCTTGGCTTAAAGAAGTTTCCTTCCTCAGACATGTAGTAGGCGGGGATGGAATAAAGGTTGATCCTGCCAAAGTTAAGGCTGCGTTAGAGTGGGAGCCTCCTAAGAATGTGTCCGAAGTCAGGAGTTTTCTTGGCCTTGCAGGATACTATCGGAGGTTCATAGAAGGTTTTTCCTTAATAGCCAGTGCCATGACTAAGCTATTGAGGAAAGAACAAGCTTTTGTTTGGAGCCCGGAGTGCGAATAGAGTTTTGAGGAGCTTAAGAAGAAGCTGACAACGAGACCAGTGCTAACAGTACCCAAGCCAGGAGTGGAGTATGTGTTGTTTCGTGACGCATCAGGTCTTGGTTTAGGAGCCGTACTGATGCAAGAAGGACGAGTAATTGCCTATGCCTCCAGATAGCTAAGGACTCATGAGAAGAACTACCCGACTCATGAGAAGAACTACCCGACTCATGATCTTGAGATGGCAGCTGTGATTTTGGCTCTGAAGATTTAGAGACACTACTTGTTTGGAGAGAAGTGTCGAATCTTCACTTTCCACAAAAGCCTCAAATACATCATGACTCAGAAGGAGCTTAACCTACGACAAAGACACTGGGTTGAGTTGCTCAATGATTATGACTACACTATCAAGTATCACCCAGAAAAGGCTAATGTGGTAGCTGATGCTTTGAGTCGGAGACAATCGGATGATGCCTCCACCAGTTACTCGATGTTTTCACTTATCGAGTTAAGGAAGTTGGGTGTTGACTTGACAGTGGATGAAATAGGAGCTTTGCTGGCATACATGAGTGTCAAATCCAACGTAAGAGGATGGACAGTAGAGTTACAAGATGGAGATCTCGACCTGGTCAAGCTAAAGGAAGGAGTAAGGAGTGGAAAAGAAGACAAGTTTCGTATAGTGGATGATGGAGCACTGATGATTGGGAAACGGGTATGTGTACCCAATGTCAGTAATCTACGTAGTCAAATCCTGGAAGAAGGTCATATGACGCCATATGCGATGCATCCAAGAAGCACCAAGATGTATCAGAATTTGAAGAGCCATTTCTGGTGGCCTCGCATGAAGAAGGACGTAGCAGATTATGTCGCAAGATGCATTACTTGGCAGCAGGTAAAAGCCGAACATCAAGCTCCAGCAAGCAAGATGAGATCATTGACAATACTGGAGTGGAAGTGGGAGATGATCACCGTAGATTTTATGATTGGGTTACCGATGACTCGGAGGCAACATGATGCTATTTGGGTCATCGTTGACCGATTAACAAAGTCAGCTCATTTTCTCCCTATCCGCCACACTAATACCATGGACACATTGGCGGGTAAGTATGTTGCTGAGATTGTGAGACTACATGGGATTCCAAAGTCTATAGTCTCAGACAGAGATTCCAGATTCGCATCACGATTCTAGAAGAGTTTACAAGCTGCTTTGGGAACCAAGTTGAGCTTCAGCACTGTTTTTCATCCTCAGACAGATGGACAGTCTGAGAGGACCATACAGACACTAGAGGATATGCTGAGAGCTTGTGCACTCAACTTCAGTGGAAGTTGGGATAAGTATCTACCCTTAGTAGAGTTTGCATATAACAACGGCTACCATTCCAGCATTGGTATGCCACCTTTTGAGGCCCTTTATGGAAGGAAGTATAGAAGTCCAATATGTTGGGATGAAGAAGGTTTAAGGCTAATCATTGGACCGAATTTAGTCAAACAGACAGTTGACAAGATTCAGATAGTGAAACAGTGCATGAGAGCTGCTCAGGATCGGCAAAAGAGCTATGCCGGCAAACACCGACGTGAGATGGAGTATAACGTTGGTGAGAAGGTTTTTCTCAGAGTTGCACCCTGGAAAGGAGTGATCAGGTTCGGCAAAAGAGGAAAGCTGAGTCCAAGGTTTATCGAGCCATATGAGATTGTCGAAAGGATCGGACCTTTGGCTTACAGGTTATCATTACCTGAAGAACTTTCACACATTCATGACGTTTTTCACGTCTCTATGCTAAGGAGGTATCGATCAGATCTTAGTCATATCGTGGCCCCGGTGGATGTTGAAATGGCAGAAGATCTTACCTACACAGAAGTACCGGAATAGATTCTTGCTCGAGAAGTTCGACAGTTACGGAACAACACCATTCCCATGGTAAAGGTCAAGTGGAGTAAGCATTCCGCTAACAAGTCAACATGGGAAGTCGAGGAGCACATGCGATCCCAGTATCCGCATCTCTTCACCGGTTCGGAGTGAATTTCGGGGACGAAATTCTTTTAAGGGGGGTAGACTGTAACAGCCCGAGTAAAAATTATATTTTTTACCGGGACTGTAAAATACTTCGTATAGTAATTTACCGTATAAAAAATAATCTTTGGTAATTATTTCAAGGTAAATTATATATCGGATTCTAAAACCGAGCCTTGTCCCACGTCCTAGATTTTTCCGCGGATTTTACGGACCAGAGTGGTATTTTTCGGGTCCAGGAATCTCGAGAAAAGTCAGTTTTATCCTCGAGATAAAGGACCAGAAATATAGTCAAGGGGGTATTATAGTTATTTTCTGGTCCGGAAGGGACACGACTACATAATTGAATCATGCAGCCGCCTTCTCCTATGTGCCCGTGAGCTGTTTTCCCTGTGTAACCAGTCTTCTGCATGTTTTTTTTACCCGTGTTCCCTTCTCCTGCCTGCAAAACACACACCCAGTACCACCCACTTCTCTTCCTCTCTGCAAAGACCTGAAACCAACTCTTTTTCCTCCTACAAACCACAAAATTCTCCTTCATTGTTTCTACAAAAAAAAACCCAGTATCTTCCTTCACTACAAACCAGAAAAAAAAAAGAAAAGAGAAAAGGAAAGAACCACACACACCACCGCCACCGTGAACCACCATCATCCTCCTTTCTCTTCCACACAAGCCACCGCCGCCATCCCCTCACCCTCGTCCCCCGCTCGCTCGCCGTTGTTGTCGCCACACGTTACCATCCCGACAACCTGCAGCGAGCCACCGACCGCCACCCGAGCCGCCTTCGCCTCTCGATTTCGCTGCAGATCGACGCTGCTGACGAACACCATCCGCCGACGCCGTCTCCTTCGCGCGCCGCCCTGTTGCCTGCCACCTCCTCTTCGCGTCGCCTCAACCGTCGTCGTCTAACGCCACCTGTGCCATCGCAGCCTCGTCCGTTCGTCGCGCCGTCCATCAAGGTGAGCAGACCCGTGTTGGTAAGCACCGGGTTGAGGACCCGGGAGTGTGTGGTAGGGTTGACCCGAGTTTTGCAGTATGGGTCGCGCCTTGGGCCAGGTTGCTTGGGCTTGAGTGAAGCTGGAGATTGGGCTGGCGCGGGTCTGGGCCTGGCGTGGGCTTCATGCTTGGGTCTGGGCTCCGCGTCTGGGCCAGGCCTAACCCTTGGGCCCAGTTCGAATTTAAAAAAAAAAGAGAAAAGAATAAAATCTGAAAAAAAAGAGAGAAAAATAATAATAATTCTGAAAAATGGAATTTTAATGGTAATTATATTTTGGAAAATATATGGTACACCATATGAGAAATAATTATTTTGGGAATATATATATGGTAAATAATAATTATTTTGGAAAGTACATACTTATGGAAAATAAATATGGAAAGGGTATTATCAAAGTAAGTATTATACCGGAATAATATCCGGGTATAAGTATAAGTATAGTATGGTATTATTTTTGACACTTAAAAATAAATGGTGAATTATAATGATAATGGGAATAACCCAGGGAAGTACCGAGTTGGTTCAGTATTTATTTTACGGCTTACAGTAATAGTTGAGCATTTGCATATCATCTTATGTGTGCATAAATTATTGTTTGATATAGGAGTTGATAACGAGCAGTACCCCGAGGAGCCTGAGCCGGGACACTTCGAGGACTTTCAGGAATAGGAAATCGGCTAAGGTGAGGATAAGTAAATATTTATATACTGCCTATGATATCAAGTTGTTGTTTGTTTACTATGTGTGATATTTGCCAATATGATACTTTGTGGCTGTGAATGGTTATTGTGTGAAGAAGTTAGTTGATATTTGTTGCAGTTGACGATGTTAGAAATGTTGACTATTACTGTTGTTGACTGTGAGAAATGTGTGAGTTGAGTACCGGGGGTACTAGTATGGGAAACAGTATGGAATAAGCTTGTAGACGAGCCAAAAGGCTGTGAGCCTTCTCGGGATAATGAGATAATGGTAAGATAATAGGAGTATAGTAACTAGATGAGGGTAAAGAGATAATAAAATGAATACACTTAGACATCTAGTAAGTCACAATTAAATGTTTGAACAGCCAGATGGTAGTCTTATTTTTATGGTGCTGGGGGAGAGTGTGCTTGGGGTCTGCTCCCTGTCTATACCAATTTTTATTTAGGCGCTGGGGGAGAGTGTGCTTGGGGTCTGCTCCCTGTCTGTGCCAGTTATTACGTGGAGGTACCAGGGCGGGGTCTACGGGCTAGCTAGCTTGACTACCAGGCGACGGCCACCATTTAATTTGTGATAGGGGCCCTGATAATAAAATTGGTATAGCGTGTCTAGAATCACAGAGTGTGTTATTTGAGGTTCGTGAGAACCTTAGTTAATTGCTGTTGATGTGACTTGATTATTATCGGTTGCTTGTATATGTATATTTGTTTATGGATTTTACCCGGTGAGCACTTCGGGCTCACCCCTCGCCTGCGTGACCTGGTCACGTAGTTTGATTGTGCGTAGCTCAGGTACGTTCGAGGCAAGCTGTGGCGCACCCTCTGCCAAGCCCAGATCAATCCTACGATGCATCATTTTCATATTGTTGCTTATTGTTGTACTGTATTAATACTTCCGCTGCTTGCATTTTATTACTCTGTTTCTGTTGCTTATTGTAATAATGTCTCCGTGTCGGGACGAGTACTGTTGTTGTATTATTACTGTTGGCTTGCGATATTTACTGCTGTGGTTTCTGTAATAAATAATAGGTCCCACGTGTTTACTGTGTATAACGGTAAATAAGGATCGGGGCGTTTCATTTTATTATAAGAAAGTTGTTATAAAAGACTTGTAATTTTTGCTAAGTATCCATAGTTATATTTTTGAAGTAATTATTTTTCGATTTTGATTATTCATTAATTATTCTTCATATAATCTAGAGGAATAAGAAGTGTTCATAATAATTTTTGTATAGCAATAGGTTAGCCATTTCTTCTTCATCACTATCGGATGATTCATCACCGGAATCGCCTCCCCATGAGATGTATGCCCTTTGTTTCTTGTAGGACTTCTTCTCCTTTCCCTCCTTTGCTTTGGGGCACTTGGGCTTGATGTGCCCACTCTGTCCACACCCATAGCATTTGGGTGGTCTAGACATCTTTCTCCCTTTCTTTACAAACTCCTTCTTCATGAATTTGTGGAATTTGCGGAAGACAAGTCCGAGTTCTTGATCATCATCGCTAGAGTCCGATTCAGGAAGTTCTTGTGTCTTGGAGGTAGAAGCTTTGAGAGCCATTGTCTTCTTCTTTGGTTCCTGCATAGAAGGCAAAGAGGGTTTAAGAATAGTAGTTTCATAAGTTATAAGATTACCTCTTAATCCATCAATTGTTGTGTTGTTGATGCCGATGTTTTCGTAGATGGCATCCGCCTTTGATCGCCATTCGGGAGTGAGACTTCGAAGAACTTTTCTGACCAAGTCCTTGTCGGAGTAGACCTTCTTGAGAGCATGAAGCTCATTTATGATTTTGGAGAAGCGGTCGAACATCTCCTCAGTTCCTTCGTTCTCCTTCATTCGAAAGAGTTCGTAATCTGCGGTGAGGGAGTTGATTTTGGCCTCTCGAACTTGATCGGTTCCTTCGTAGGTAACCTCCAGCTTATCCCACATTTCTTTTGCGGTTGTGCAACAGGAGACTTTTCGATAATCGTCGGGGTTGACTGCACAATAGAGCATATTGATTCATTTGGCGTTGTTTTCAACCAATATGATGTCTGCAGCATTGTACTCCTCCTCCGTCTTTGGCACTTGGACTTCACCAACTTTCTTCATCGGAATTTGTTCTCCAATCTTCATGATTCGCCAAAGAGCATAGTTGTTGGATTGGAGGAAAATTCTCATCCTCTCCTTCCAGTAGCCATAATTGGTGCCATCAAAGTACGGTGGACGAACGGTTGAATGTCCTTCGAAGATTCCTGCATGATCACTTGAAGAAGCCATAGAAAATTTCTCTCAAACGGTTAAGTCTTTTAGAGAGTTAGGCTCCGCTACCAATTGACAGCTCGGAAAGGCTAAGCTAGAGGGGGGGTGAATAGCTTTAGACCTAAAACTGAAAATATTTGCAGGAAATAAAATGCGGAATTGAAAGAAGGACACAAAAGATTTTTATACTGGTTCACACACAACTAATTTGTGGCTAATCCAGTCCTTCAAGATTCACTTGAAGAGTTCACTATCTACCGTTAAGCTTCCGGGTGCTTAACAAACCGTTTACAACCTAGGAATTCTAATCTCAAGAATCCTACACACTTGCTTGAAGATACCTCACTTCAAGACTTCTCTCAAGGAAAGAACATCACTCTTCCTATGAGTAGCTACAAGGGAACAAACCTCCCTTTCAGTGTATGAACAATACTACAAAGATTACTCAAACAAAAGCTCTCACAAGAGTGGGTATGAGTTACAATTAAGCACTAATAAGGCAACTCTCAATAATCTCAAGGGAATTGGCTCTTAAACTTGAATGATTGTTTTGCAATGAATGATGAATGAATAGAGAGTTGATCTCTTTAAAAAACAACTGAAAATGCTCAATATGTAGCTCTGAAAAGTCATGGAGCCGTTGAAATGCACCCAAGAAAACACCTTTAAACAAAGCTTAGTGGGTGCTGAAAAGTTGTCACCTCAACGGCTAAAACATCGATGTTTAAAGGTAGAACATCGATGTTTTGCCCATTAAATTTCAATTTTGGGCTAACGGTAACTAAAACATCGATGTTCTCCATCCCAACATCGATGTTATTTTGATTCTATGAAAATGAGATGAAAACTGATCTGTGAAGAACATCGATGTTTTCATTCCAACATCGATGTTATTTTGCTTCTGTGAAAAATGATTGAAGCTGAGCATTTGAAGAACATCGATGTTATGAAGTAGAACATCGATGTTTTGCTTATGCAAAAGTGTTTTCAAATGCAACGGTCATGAGAACATCGATGTTTGGGAAGCCAACATCGATGTTTTTAGGCTTCTGCCAACATTTGGAAAAATGGTTGAAACCAAGAACATCGATGTTTGGGATGCCAACATCGATGTTATTTGCCTACTGCCGTCTTTGAAAAATTGTTCAAAGGTAGGAACATCGATCTTTAAATCATAACATCGATGTTATTTTGGCTCGGCAAAATCAAATTGAAACTGACCATTATGGAACATCGATGTTACAAATGGGAACATCGATGTTGTGACTAGTTTTAAAAGCAACGGTCACTAGAACATCGATGTTTAGGATGCCAACATCGATGTTATTTGCCTACTGCCAAATTTTGGAAATCGTTGAAGAAATAACAACATCGATGTTTTAATTACAACATCGATGTTTTGGCACTTCTGCCAAATTTTGAGAAAGACTTGAAAACACAGAACATCGATGTTTTTGGGCACAACATCGATGTTATTGACTCAAAATACAATTTTATGACTGAAAGCATGCTACGAAATGTATGAGTGAAATTTGTTTTGTTTGAGCCAATGCCTAAGAGAAATTGAGTGTTTTACCTTGTACAAATGGGTCCTAACTTCTCTTGCTCTTCTTTGCACTTCAACTCTTGATCATACCTTCACTTGAATTCTTGATCACTTTGGTTGAGTACTTGTTTGCTTGATTTCTTTTTGCTTCATCTTTGTTATGATCTTGGTTTGTCATTTATCAAAACCTTGTACAAATGGGCCATGAAGACATAGGTTCTAACAATTTCCCCCTTTTTGATAATGACAAACACCTAGAAGTGTATGCTAATGTTTATAACACAAAGATGATTCCCCCTATGTTTTACAATATGTTTTACAAAGTATGATTCCCCCTTTCTTGGTGCATATACTTCTTCCTATCTTCCCCCTTTTGGCATTAGCAAAAAGAAATAGCGATTAGAAGAGGTTGGGAAGTGCTTATGTAAGAAATAGGTGGAGCTTTTGAAACATATTAGCTACACCTATACACTTCTATATGTGCTGAAATGAAGAACGGCAAAACCCTTAATCTTCGTATTGCCATTTTCTCCTATGTATATGGCACGTTCCCCCTATCTAGTTGCTTTGGTGAGGGGAGTACCTGCAAAAGAAGTTAGGGGACTCTCCGACGCTCAATCAGTAGTGTTCAAAAGAATATAAATAAGGAATGCAGAGATTACATCAAAGTAGAGTCAAGAATGCCAAGTTCAGTTCGAATACGAAAGTATGACTCTTTATCTAAAGGCTTTGTAAAGATGTCAGCTAGTTGAAGTTTTGTTTCAACAAATTCAATGGTTATATCTCCTTTAGACACATGATCCCTAATGAAGTGATGCCTAATGTCTATGTGTTTAGTTCTAGAGTGAAGGATAGGATTCTTGGTTAAGCATATGGCACTTGTGTTATCACATCGAAGAGGCACTTGACTAAGGCTTAGACCATAATCCTTTAGTTGTTGCTTTATCCAAAGAATTTGTGCACAACAACTTCCAGCGGCAATGTATTCCGCTTCGGTGGTAGACAATGCAACACTAGCCTGTTTCTTGCTAAACCATGAAACTAGTGAGCTCCCTAGGAGATGACATGTCCCACTAGTGCTTTTTCGATCTAATTTGCAGCCTGCAAAATCAGAGTCGGAATAGCCTACAAGATGATGCGTAGAGCCTTTAGGATACCACAATCCAACATTTATTGTGCCTACGAGATATTTCATTATTCGTTTTATAGCCTTAAGATGAGACTCTTTAGGACAAGATTGAAACCTTGCACACAAGCATACACTAAACATGATATCCGGCCTACTTGCTGTAAGGTAAAGAAGTGATCCGATCATACCTCGATATTTCTTAATGTCAACTTCAATACCTTTCTCATCTTTGTCCAAATGGATGGAAGTGCTCATTGGTGTGGCCATTTGCTTGGAGTTATCCATTTCAAAGCGCTTGAGCAGCTCCTTGCAATACTTAGATTGGGAGATGAATGTCCCTTCCTTCATTTGTTTGACTTGTAAACCGAGGAAGAATGTCAACTCACCCATCATGGACATCTCAAACTCACTGGTCATCATGTTAGAGAATTCCTTGCACAGAGACTCATTAGTGGCACCAAAAATAATATCATCTACATAAATTTGAACCAAAAGGATGTTATGGTTTTTGTTCTTTATGAATAAGGTAGTGTCAACCTTGCCTCTATTGAACCCGTTATCCAAAAGAAATTTACTCAAACGTTCATACCAAGCTCTTGGAGCTTGTTTGAGACCGAAAAGAGCTTTCTTAAGTTTGAAAACATGTTCGGGAAATGCATGATCTTCAAAACCAGGGGGTTGAGCAACATATACTTCTTCTTGAATAAAACCATTTAGAAATGCACTTTTAACATCCATTTGATATAATTTGAAGTTCATAGATGATGCAAATGCAAGCAAGAGGCGAATGGCTTCTAGTCGTGCAACGGGTGCATA
>JAKUCV010003864.1:31627-64266 GCA_028386065.3 Turnera subulata
TTTGTTTGAGCCAATGCCTAAGAGAAGTTGAGTGTTTTACCTTGTACAAATGGGTCCTAACTTCTCTTGCTCTTCTTTGCACTTCAACTCTTGATCATATCTTCACTTGAATTCTTGATCACTTTGGTTGAGTACTTGTTTGCTTGATTTCTTTTTGCTTCATCTTTGTTATGATCTTGGTTTGTCATTTATCAAAACCTTGTACAAATGGGCCATGAAGACATAGGTTCTAACAATACATTTAATAAAGAATATAATTCTACTAATTTGTTGATTTTTATATTACAAAAATGCTGTTATATCAAACTAGTAATTTTTGCGAAGTATTCGTAGTTATTTTTTTGCAGTAATCTATAAGGCAATTTTATTATTTAATAAAGAAGATAAATTTATTAATTTATTAATTTTTATATTATAAGAGAATTATTATAATAGACTACATGTCATTTATTAGTGTATCACATATCACTCATTATTCGTTATTATTAATATAATATTAAATAAAAGTATTTTAATCTTTCAATTTGGGGAGGTCATGCTTTTATAGATAGTATAGATAAACTAGAAAGGACATCATTGAAATTATTGATATTTTCTTAATTTTTCTATATTTATTACTAAAAGAATATGTTTGTCCAAATATGGCATGGGTGGCACAATTTCAGTGGAGGGAGATGTATACAATTATGGAATTATTTTATTAGAAATGTTCACAGGAAGAAGACCAACCGATCTACAATTTAAAGATGGACTAGATCTTCATATGTTTGTTGAAAGAGCAATGCCTTCTCAAGTGATGGAATTTATTTATGAAGATGCGCTTTGTGAGGGAGGGAGCGATGTCTACAAAGAATGTGTGCTTTCTGTATTAAGAATAGGGATTAAGTGCTCAATGACAATTCCTATAGAGAGGATGAAGATGAAAGACGTACTTTATGAGCTACAAAAGATTAAAGGCATTTATGAAAAAGAGAAATCGAGACAAGGAAGAAGAAATGCTAGATGAAGTACATCTACCATATTGGAGCTTAGCTCTTCCCGTATAAATAAAGTCTAAAATATCTATGCTTTCTAAAAATAAAATGATGAGATGCTTGTATGTATTCATCTTTTGAAATATAATGCAAGTTTTTCTTTAGAATTAAATATAATGTAAGTTAACTTGAAAAAATTTGAAATTTAGCTGATGGATAAAAACGGATGATAACAGATAAAAATTTAAACTTTTTTGTTATTCATCTTGTGTAAATATAAAATATTGATTTCCACAATTTCAAAACCCACCCGGATCCGTTTCACACCACTACGGGGCCCCGGTTACCCGACTCGTCTTACCATGAAATTCGTCTTCGCTACACACTCTCACTCTCTCTCTCTTTAAACCCGTTTAAATCCCAAAAGAAAAAGCCCATGAAGCCCCTCCTCCACTTCCACTCCGTCACTACTCTCCGCTCTTTCCTCCTCCACTTCTCTCCAACCCCAACCTTCCTCCGCCGCACTCCTCCGGCTCCGCTCCCCAGCTTCTTCTCCTCCTCCTCCCTTCCTCCCAATACCCGACCAGAACCCCCTCTCATCCGCCGCATAACCATGGGGACCACTCCCCCGCAACAGCAACAACCACCACCACTGCAGGAAGCAGGAGCAGTTACTGCTCGTGTCGTTCAAGTTAAAGAGAGCATCGAAATAACCGAAACCGAGCGGAAAATCTTCGATCGCCTCCTCAACACTCTCCGCCACTTCAACCTCCAAACCGAGCTCCGCGTCGCCGGCGGCTGGGTCCGCGACAAGGTCCGTAACTGAGCGCTCGCTTCAATTCTGCTTCTCTCATTTTCGCTGGCCGTTAATTTTTTTTTTCTTTTTTACTTATTTTCTTCGCTAAAATTGTTTTTGTGTTTTTGTTTTGCTCAGCTATTGGGGAAGGACTGTTACGATATAGATGTAGCGATAGATAATATGTTAGGGAGTGAGTTTGTGGATAAGGTGGTTGAGTATTTGAAGACTACTGGGGAAGAGGTGAAGGGAGTTGGTGTCATTGCACGGTAATGTTTATTATTTACTCAGAAAAAGAAAGAAAGAAAATGCTCTAGTGAATATTTCGGATTTACTGTTTAATTTCCTTTGGTGGTGATTAATTTTGTGGTGTTTTTTGCAGGAATCCTGATCAGTCTAAGCACTTGGAGACGGCGAGGATTCGTCTTTTTGATTTGTGGATTGATTTTGTGAACTTGAGGTGTGAGGATTACAGTGAGAACAGTCGAATTCCTACAATGGTATGGTTTTTAGATTTTAGTTTGTTGGATATTGACTTGGAGGGTGTTCTTACAAGTAAATTAATTTATAAATTGTCACATTGAGGAAATGATTGTGACTTTTAGTCAGGTTTTTTTTCGTAATTAAAGCTTTTGCCTGAAGCTGCAACATTATTACAATTTGTGGCACCTACCTATGGGAATGCTTCGTGAATTGGATGTTGCATTGTTGAATTCTACTTTTGATTATCAGAAGAAAGTCACTTTTGGCCGAGTTGTCGTCTTTAAGCTGTTATTTTATCTTGGGTGTGGGATGTTATGTTGAAATCTTACTTCTGCTGTTACAGAAATTTGGCACAGCAGAAGAGGATGCTTACAGAAGGGATCTGACGATAAACAGGTTTGTTAGGTTTGAAAATTATTTTTTTTGTAGCTATGTCCAGAGTAGTCTCATGTTAATTACATAATACTTGCTGAACTGATCTATGGTGTGACTTGATTGCTTCTGTTCATCAGCTTGTTTTACAACATCAATACCAGTTCGGTTGAAGACCTTACTGGACGAGGTTAGCATAGGCTTTAGTTTGCTACTAACTGTAAATTGTGGTAATTGGTATAAGTACGACTTTTTCCTGATCTGTGGACATGCATTTTATTTCGATTTGCCACAGGCATTGAAGACCTGAAATCTGGAAAAATAGTGACTCCTCTGCCTCCAAAGGAGACATTTTTGGACGATCCACTTCGAGTTCTTCGTGCTATTCGGTTTGGTATGTTCGAAATATATAATTTTTGTGCTGCTTTCTATTTCCATTATGACATGATGCTGTTGAATACTTTTTAAAAATAAATAGGGATTTGCATCTCGATGGTACAGATTTGGTATTTAATATTTAGCAGATATCTAACATCTAGCCATTTCAGGTGCAAGGTTTGAATTTGAGCTGGACGAACAACTCAAGAATGCAGCTGCCAGTGATGATGTGAAATGTGCTCTTGGAGCAAAAGTTAGCAAAGAGCGCATTGGAACTGAAGTATGTTGCCCTTAGCTCCTTTAGCAAGTGCTCAGAACATTATTTTGTTTGTGAGATATTTTTCAGTATTCATAATCACTTTGTTACTGCTGGTTCTGTATGCAGATTGATCTCATGATCTCTGGCAATCAACCTACTAAAGCTATGACGTATATTGCTGATTTGACTTTATTCTGGGTTGTTTTTGGTCTTCCTCCCAAGTATGAGCCAGAGGTATCAGAGGAATGCTACAGGTATGATTAGATATATTCCAGGCTAAGCATTGTCTAGATTAAATATTCTGTGGAACTTCGAACTAACTGCCTGATGTAGTGGTGAAAGATTTGAGTTTGTAACTATTTTCACTTTCGTTTGCAATCTATTGTTTACGGATCCTCCTTGAAAATTTTTCAGGCTTTATGTTGCTTACTTGGATGCTGCGTGGAGCCTTATTCAATCGATTGGAAGTTCTTCCTTTACTGTGAGTATATTCCATTTGATTCCTGTTTAGCTTCTATTCATTTGTGTAATTCATTACCAATCTCAAAATATGAATTGTAGGATGAACAAAGAAGGCTTGCTTTATATGCTGCGTTATTTCTGCCACTCAGAGACACTGTATATACGGATGACAAACGCAAAGAGGTAGCATTTTTTTTGCGTCTCTCTTTTTGTTGTGGCTGTTTAGTCTGTCATAGTAACTAAACCTGGATATTGCTTTGCAGAATCATGTTGTCAACTTTATTTTCAAGGATGCTCTGAAGCGAAAAGCCAGTGATCCTGAGACAGTCAGTTTATATATACTCCCTGATTTGACATAATAATTTTTTCAGGACTCCTTGGACATAAGGTAAATCATAGTGTACTTTTTGTAGGTTATCAGGATACACAGGAAATTAAAGGAGTTTGTAACCTTAATTCCTTTGCTTACATCTGAGGAGGACATTCAGTCTGCTGACATCGAATGGGATATGGACTTTGATGTACCTACCACATCAAAGCTTCGAGTATTTGCAGGTACATACTTGATATAGCTCTTGTTTCTGCATGTAGACGGTAGACCGGACTTCTCTGTGGATTATGAATTTAATCAGGCAAGATATAGATGATGCATTTTTAAGTGTTTTACTAGCTTATCATCAACCTTATCCTGATTTCTTCTATGGACCTCTGGTGAGGTGTTTGTTTGGGGTCCAATTTGTCAAGTTAGATACTTTGGTCTGTTGCAGGAAAAGGTTAGCTCATCCATCTTTAGCTGTTTATGGCAAGTACTTGAACTTTCAGTGAACCAACTGTCCCCAATCATCAAGCTATAGCAGGATATTTCACTTTACTGATATGTCATGAGATGTGATTCAAGGGGATAATGTTGCAATGTTATCTTAATGTGATACATCGATTTATAGGTTCTTTTCTTTCAAAGTGAGAGCATGCTATCAGTCATTCCCCTATTTGATTTCTTTTAGCAGATGCTACTTTAAACATGTCAATAGGTGCAATAGTAACAATTCTCTTCATTAACAGTATAACAAGCTAGATTTAAAACTTGATTGCCAGGTTGGGTGTTGGCTCACAGTTGTAACATGATGACTAGTTTGGGTAGTGGTTCACATTTCTAGGGTTTAACCAGGGTTTATTGGACAGTTTAAAAGAAATTCTCTGAATCAGATCCAGGTCCAGTTCCTGGCTGAGCTAGCTGCTCTGGTTCAGTTATAATAACATTGAAATAAAGTTTGCAGCGCCTGACATTAGAGCTGCCCGAAAATATACTGTTATGGAACTTTTGAATTCTTCAGGCACAGTTATTACTTAAACGTATCTGTTTCGGTAGTGGCATATCTAGCTGTGTTGTTCTAATGTGGCCAACTCATTACTGTCATCTCTTTCAGGATTCTTATTACGGGAAATCAAAGATTTCTGGCGAGTTGCTTTATTGATATCTACAATGCTATATCCCACCAATACTAGCTCTACGCAATACTTTTTAGACAAGCAATTTCAACTTGACAAGAGAAGAGATTTGTTTAAGGCAGTTGAGGATGCCATTATCAAACTAGGTAAGAAAGTTGCCAGAATTCTCAACACTGCTTTCCTTTTATTGTGAATCATAGTGCTTGTTGTTCAAATCTAGCTTGAAAGTGATTTGCATTACCATACTTGCTGGTAATACTCTGCCTTTCATAAGTGATTGTCCATATGGCTAAACTCTCTGCTTTTTGTGAACCCCTATGGTTATTTTCTGTCTTTAAAATTGGAGCTTTTACAGTCTATTTCATTATTGTACTCTTTATCCTTTGTTGGGAACTACAATTTTTGTTTTGGTTAATGTGTTATTGTTGAACTGCAGGTCTTGAGAAGATCTGGGATGTAAAACCATTGGTTAATGGGAAAGATATAATGAGTATTTTGCAGCTATCTGGACGAGATATTGGGAAGTGGGTAAGGCATTATTCCTGTGACTTGGAAATTGCTTTAGGATTTGACATTCTAACTGACATTTTCCTTTCAGCAACGAAATGTGCTTGCCTGGCAGCTCGCCCATCCTGCAGGAACCACAGAGGAATGCCTTGACTGGATGAGGCATTCAAAGCGTGCTAAGTTGGAGTAAAAAGCCCGCTAGAAATGCTAACATTCTACTCAGTTGGATGTCATGTTTGCTCGAGCTGGGTGCCAGTTGCTTCCGCCTTAACATGTCATGGGAGAGTGTAAATATCCATATAGATTAGGACGACACTATTGAAGAGCTGATGGAGAGGCCTTGGAGATTTTGGAGGGTATTGAAGAGCTGTTGACGTTTCTACTGCTTGCAATTCATGTGCTTGGAGAATCTGGCTGATGTTTCTAGTGACATATAGCTTAGGCACTTCTGAAGACGAAAGAGGGTGGGATTCAAGGCTTGTGACAGAGTAGTTACTGATTGAAATATTGATCCTGATTCCAACCACTTAATACATGGTTAATGGCTTTGCAATAAAACAGTTTATGCCTGGAGTTGTAGTTAGACATCATGATAAAGAGCTAATGCAGGTGCTAAGGATATATGGTGGGATTTTAAGAATCTGTGCTTTGCGGGTTGTAAAATTGTGGCTCTATGGTGGTTGTGCTAAATTGCTAATAACTCAAAAGTAGTCAAAAAATGGTTCGTGCATTTTTTTCATTAACGGGTAACTCTTACGCAGGCAATTGGAGCGTGAATGGCAGCTTGGCCACACCATTAACTAGACAAAGATTAAGATAGTAGCTTATTGAGCTGCCCCAAAATGGAATTGTTGTTGGTAGTTCCTTAAACATTGGAACGAAGAATGACATGCACCTGCTTTTTTCTTTATCCTTTCTTTATTATCATTTTCCTTTCTCTACCAACATCATTTTACAATGACAATTCCACTATCGAGTATTGGAGAAGAAAAAAGCATCATTTTAGCACAGATATGATCAGACGACTTGTCAAATTCCCTCAAACACATCAAAAGTCACACACTTGAGTTCACACGGTGAATTGACCAACCAAAGCTCAAAAACAAACAAAACCAGTCCCCCTAGTTTTCCTCAAAACTCAAAAACACCAGCTTCTCTTTAAGTTCTAGTTTGACCAGGTTTCCTCTTCTAACCACAACAAGAAAGTACATCTCTTACAAGAAGAAGACGAAGTAGAAGAAGAAAAGAACAGGAAAAATGGGACGATCACCTTCTCTCCTGATCTTACTATCACTCTCCTCTCTCCTCACCCTCCTACTCCCAATCCCATCCTCCTCATCGTCAACCAAGGACAACAACAAGCTCACAATAACCGGCAGCGTATTAGAGCTGGACGAATCCAACTTCGAATCCGCCGTCTCCACCTTCGACTACCTCTTCGTCGACTTCTACGCCCCCTGGTGCGGCCACTGCCAGCGCCTCTCCCCTGAGGTAATCTACCTACACCACCTCGCCACACCCCAATCCTTCCCTTCCCTTCTCCTCCACGATCTATACATAACAAAGTTTTTCTCTTTCAGTTAGACGCGGCCGCGCCGGTGCTCGCCGGACTGAAGCAGCCCATAGTCATCGCCAAACTAGACGCCGACAAGTACCGCCGCCTCGCCAGTAAATACGACGTTGAGTGAGTAATACCCATCTTTTATTTTCCGGTCTTATGTATTTGTTTTGTTTGAAAGATATGATTTTTGTTTATTCGGGAATGCAGTGGTTACCCGACGCTTAAGATCTTTATCCACGGTGTCCCGATAGACTACTACGGGCCGAGGAAGGCGGAGTTGCTGGTGCGTTACGTGAGGAAGTTTGTGGCTCCTGATGTTGCGGTTCTTGGGTCGGATTCTGAGCTCAAGGAGTTTGTGGAGGAAGCTGGTGGCTTCTTTCCCGTCTTTGTTGGTTTTGGGGTGAATGAGACATTGCTGTCGGGTTTGGGTGCTAAGTATAAGAAGAAGGCCTGGTTTGCTGTGGCCACTGGTTTCTCCGAGGATGTCATGGTACGGTATGATTTTGATAAGGTTCCAAGTTTGGTGGTTGTTCATCCCAGTTTTAACAACGAGCAGAGTATCTCTTATGGCCCTTTTGAAGGTTAGTGTTAATTCGGGAGTTTGATCAGTTTGTTTATGTTGCTTTGTCTGCATTGTCATTTGCAATCTTTAACATCATGACTGTGTTCTCGGTATGTCATCGTGTCTACGATTCTGTTTTGTTGTGGATCATGTATGTACTGGCATTTGCTTTATTTGAAGCTGAGCAATATAGATCACCATTGGTGCTATTGTAGTGGTACCTTTTGCATTGTTTAGATTGAATCTTGAGCTTATTTTCTCATGGTAGATCCAAGAGAAAAAGTATGTGAAGTCCACCTCGTGTGGATCATAATTTGCACTCAGGTTTTAGAGTTTGAACTGAACTATCTTAAGTTGATATTGGAAGCATACCCATGCTATCAATAAGGTCTTACTTGGTGGTCATCATTATTTTCGTTATCTGAAGCAAAACAAATGTTAGTATATAAATGTTATGTATACCCATTCTTGCCATAGCTATGAGTTGTTCCCTTTGTCACTGAAGGATATGCTAAGCGTGAGTGGCATCAAATGTCTGAAGATGCCATTACGGTCGGCTTTTTTTTTTTTGGTCTCCTACACTCCCTTGCAGTAACTATTCTCGGTTAAATTGAGGTGAAAAGTGATCCGAGATAGTTGAGGCCAGTACATGGTGAACTTATATTTTACCTCAGTTGACTAAGTTGTCTTTCGACAGCCCAAAGTGGAGCTTGAGGTGGTACTTGTTTGGCTGGTTGATTTTGTTCTCATGCAGAAATATCTTTCGTCAACAATTTTGTTGGTCAGCATAGTGTTCTCAATCTTGGTTTCTTGCTATATGCTTTGACACTTAATCTTCTGTGTTGGCTTTGTGTTTCTTCTATTGGTCTTTCTACGGTATCATTTTTCTGGGTCTGAGCTTTATGTTTCTTATATTTTTGGTGTATATGCAGAGACTTTCTTGGAGGAGTTCATAACACAAAACTTTCTCCCTTTGGCTGTGCCTATGAACCATGACACACTTAAGATATTGAAAGATGACAATAGGAAAATTGTCCTGACTCTTATGGAGGATGAATCTGAAGAAAAGTCACAAAAATTAATAAAGCTACTGAAGTCTGCTGCATCTGCTAATCGTGACTTAGTATTTGGTTATGTCGGGGTTGCACAATGGGAAGAGTTTGCTGAAACATTTGGCGCCACCAGGAAGACAAAACTGCCAAAAATGGTGGTTTGGGATGGAGATGAGGAATATCTTTCAGTAAGTGATACTGACTAATCTCTCTCATCACCTGAAAATTTACTTAGGCGGCTTAAACGGAACAACGTCAGTCTCTTTCTTAGTTTATATATTGATACTGACATGTATGCATTGCCTAAGGAATTATACACATGGACTTACTTGATATCTCTATTTTATTGAAGGTTTTTGGTTCCGAAAGCCTTGAAGAAGAGGACCAGGCGACACAAATTTCAGAATTCCTTCAGGGGTATAGACAAGGAAGAACAGAACAGAAAAGAGTCAGTGGTCCATCGCTGATGGGTTATATCAATTCATTGATTAGCATTAACACGGTGTACATTATTACATTTATAGTTGCAATATTGATGCTAATCCAATACCTTGGAAAAGAAGAACCTCTCAGGGTTGGTACTAGAGATCAAGTTGATGGTGCTAAAAGCTCTGAAGTACAAGATGCAGAGTATAAACCCGAAGATAAGCAAGATTAGGTTCAGGCTTTAATCTGGAGGAAAACTGCATGAGCAAGGATGGTGGAGTTGAAGACAATTGCAGCAGAAAAAGAAACCATACTTGGTTTCCATGGACTAGATTTATTCCCTTAGATTCGATTGTGCAGGGCAGGACCAATGATTTGTGAGAATTAGTGAGTGGTATCAGTTTTTTAATATAAAGATGTTACATATTTTTATTGATCAAATTGTAGTTGTATAATGATATTTATATAGTTTACATTTATAGTATGGCAAATGTTACAAATTTTTACAATTATCCATTTGTCTTTTCATGCCATTGTCTGCAATTTTTCTCCACATGCAAGCCTTCTTATCTTCAACGAGCAACTTGCATTCTTTTAACGTTTAAATTTGTGCATTATTTTACAATTTAGAGTTTTAAGAGTCACATTATTGTTATAATTTTCCTTGAAAATTAACAAATACATCACAAATCTTCCTGGGTTGTTGTTCAGTCAAATATAAAAGTATTAATGAACTTTATAAGTGTCAAAGTCGTGTGTATTGTGCGCAGTGCTGTTTTGGGATAGGAATAGGATAATTGGTGAGAATTTAGGATCTAGGATTTCTTTTTCTTGAGAAATAGGATCTAGGGTTTAGGATTTAAAACGGCCGACAGCCACTGTTGCTATGCATTGTGTGCAGCTCTCTAGAGCTGTTATGTTAAACTCTCGTTCTTTGTTTTCATGGGAGGTCAGTGGTGACAGGTATGTAGATACTTTATGCTGGGCGCCCCCGCCGGTGGGTGTCTGAAAGATCAATGTTGATGCGACTGTGCGGAGAGTTGATGGTTGGTGTGCTGTGGGGGGTGTAGCACGGGATGCCCGGGGGTTGTGGAGGAAAGGCTTTTGTGCTAAGGTGCCAAGCAGTAGTGTAGAATATTTAAACTTAAATACATTATTATTAAAATTAGACCATTTATAATCCACTATTCAATTACAGTTGGGCCAGGTTGAGGAAATTTTGTTTGCTTGGGCTATGACGATCCACGCTCTACCACTTTGATCCTGTACAAGTTAATATAATTTGTCCGAAAAATTGATTCTACTACATCCAATGGTATATAATAATCTTTTTTACTTTCTATGTGTGTAAAATATAAAAACTATATTATTGTTTTTCTAGGATGAATAAAGATTAGGAGTAACCTTAATTAATTAGTCTTAAATTGTTAAAATTTAAGATGTTCATAAAGTGAAATAGATGTTTTTTAAACAACGGCTCTTTCCTCTCCTCATTAAGAAAGATATATAGTAAAAATGAAAAGTTTACTCTCTAAGCCAATCGTTCCCCTCCGCGTGCCCGTGACCAATGACATGTGTCATCAAGCTAAACAAATATCTACCCGCAAAACCCATCTAATAAATATGGAATTTAAACTATAAATAATTAATTATGATATGATTTCATCAGTTTTACTCAATCACAATAAAATAATAGCATAAAAGACATATTTCTCCTAAAAAAAACAAATTCCTCCCTCCTCTAAACAAGTAATTCACTTTACACTCTTGCACTGGCAAATCCTAATCTCTACCTCACCATCAATCAATTGTTCTCCTCTACGGTCACTTTACAATCCTCTAGTCACTCTACAATCATCCGCAGTACGCAATTGAGAACATTAATGTAACAAATTTTCAAGAAAATCTACACTTTATGATAATGTTAATCTTGATGGGTGTAAATAATGTTAATTTAGCTCCCTCCAATAATTCATAACTTGTTTAATAAAATTTCATAATTTTGAAGATGGAATAAGTTCAGAGTTTTGCAAGACTCATATACAGTCAAATATAAAGTATTACGTTTCAAAATCATAATATATTTGATAAAAAAAATACCATAATATATAAGTCTCAAAGTCGTGTGTATTGTGCCCGGTGGGTGGTTGATTCATTTGTTCAAGTTGCAAAAGCCAAATGAACGTGAAATTTTGTTTAAGTTTGTGTTTGTACCAAGCCTAAAATCGTGGGCTTGAGGTTGTATGACTATTGGGCTTATGTGAGTTTGGGCTCGAGATTGATCGTTGGGCGTCCAAAAGTCTTTTGCGGGCTGGAATGTCATCGGTCAACCTAAAATCGATGGGTTGGTTTTCGAGATGGGCTACTGGTTGATGGTTGTTAACAGATTTTTTCTTCGTCCAAGATTAGATATGATAGTTGAGGATGGGGTTTGACAGTTAAAAATCTCCAGAGTTTAAATTTGAATAATGATCTGGTCTTATCTTGGAGGATTCGGATCTGGGAACTGATTTATCTTTTGGGCTTTGAATTTAGAATTCAAGTCAGTTTATCTTTAAGATTTGAAACCTTATGTTTATCTTCTGATTGTTGTCAGTGCCTATATAAGGTCCTCGACAGTTCTTGTATTGGGGCCAATGGCCAATGCCAAATCAAAAGTATCTATTTTTTATGTTAGCATTCTTTACTACCTTAGTGTAGATTTATAATGTTTTTCTTAGAGTAATTTAGCCTAGCTTGGTTTTTCTAGAAAATCAAAACACCAAAACCTGGTTCAGGGCGCGTGACACTCGTCCGTTCGGCCCTTCAACGAAATCGGATTCGGTTGTCGGTTTGGCTTTTCAACGGTCGGATCGGCAAGTCAGCATCAAAACCCAGTCTAGGACGCGCGACACCGTCCTGTTCAGCCCTTCAACGGTCTGATCCGGTTGTCGGTTCGGCTCTTCAAACAGTCGGATCGATAAGTCGAGGGTCGCTTGTTGTTCGTGCGCGAACAGTTTTTAGCACGCCCAGTGGGACCCATGTTCCACTATAGAAGTCTTGTCGCTGAGCATTCATCATGCCCGAGACGAGAAAAAATCTAGAGCTCAGGAAGGTCTTGGAAGAGATCGTTCTGGCTCAGGAGGCGATTAAGGAGGATCTGAAGAAACATCCAGGCTTTTACCAATGCCCTTGTGAGTGCAAGACGCCGCGAGCTGGGTGATCGTCGGACCCAGGTTGAAAAACAGCATGGGAAGCAAAAAGTGGAGACTCTTATCAAAGAGGTCAAAGATTCATTACGCGGTCAAAGCAAGGCCTAAATTATGATGGAGCAGCCAACCGACCAGAGTAAGGCCAAAACTATGGATGATCAGCCAGCCAGCCAGAGCAAGGCCGAAGGGAAGAGAAAGGTCGAGGAAGGAGACTCGAGTGAGGGTAACCCTTTCGTCGGCGATGAAGAACCCGCTGCTGATGAGTTTAAGGAGGAAGCAGCAGATGGCTCACCCTATGGTTCACTAACTCCTACCAAGATACTTCATTTTGGTAGACCCTCTGCACAGAGGATAGGTGCTGCATAAGTCCATGTGGCTGAATCTTCTGCGCACCAAAACAGACGTCTAGGTATGAAAGGCCCATCTTCACAGAGGGTCAGTCGGTCGTAATCATGACCGCCGTCAAGGAACAAAATCTGCACCAGGGTCAGGAACTGGAGGCACGACTGAGGAACACATTGAATGCCACTGTCAAAACTTCCATCAGTACGGCCATGCAAGACTACTCTGCCGCTCAACCACGGGTCCCAAATCCACCTATCCCTCAAATCAATAATGAATCCGTTTTGCCTGACCAAGCTTTTGTAGGGGTTAGTCATGGTGTTTTAAGGCCAAGAGGGTAGATGTCTTTAGAGGTACGGTATGAAGCCGGGAAGATAGCCGGAGGCGGTGGCCACGGATTTCAGCCAAATGCTCCAAGGTTTGGCCAACAAGGCCAAACATATGGTCCGATGGAGAACAACCGCCGGGGTTATTAGCCTCAAGACGGTCCACAAGGTCTGCATTAGGAGATGGGAGGTCAACAAGTAAGCAACGACCTTCTCCAAAATGCTGGACCTCTGCAAAGGCCGAATGTTCTCAATAACGGCCAGCCTAATGATGGTAGATTCCAGGCGCATTTCAACCCCAACTTGGCTCCCCGATATGATGATTTCAACCAGGGAAAAATGGAGCTTTTAATCTGAATCAGAGAGGGCCTAATCCTAGCATGGCCCTTGACTATAACCAGGACGCCATCAGGCCAAGGAGGCAGATGGCGCCCAAGATAGGAAATGAGGGCTGGCAGCATAATCTGACGGCTGGTTATTCCGACCAAGGATTTCTGGTGATCATTGTGTCTAATTAGGCCATTTATTTCTTAATGGCCAAAAAATTAGTTACTTTCTTGATGGTTGTCATGACTTGGTGGCCTTAGTGATATATTTGAATAAATTGGCCAAGGAGGTTTTTGTTGGCCAGTGATTTGACTTAGCATTAATTCTGATCATTGAAGTTTGAAAGCCGTCCCTAGTGATCTGGCTCTGCATTATTTCTGATCGCTGGAGCTTGAAAGTGGTTCCTAGCAATCCAACTTTGCACTTTCTTTGACCGATGGAGTTGATCCATCTTTTGGATTGTTGGGGGTTGGTGATCGCTCCCTAGTTGTCCTACTTTTGCATTTGACCGTTGGAGACTAGTGGTTAATGATCCGGATTTTGCCGAAGTTTTCTCACGGTCGTCAAGCAAGCACTGATTGTTTTTGCAGTCACGATTTTGGTTGTAAGATTCGGCAAACACCCCTTCAATTTACAGTGGCCTTCAATTAAAGGGCTGAGGGGGGCAACTGTTTGTACCAAGCCCAAAATCGTAGGCTTGAGGTTGTATGACTATTGGGCTTATGTGAGTTTGGGCTCGAGATTGATCGTTGGGCGTCCAAAAGTGATTTGCGGGTTGAAATGTCATCGGTCAACCTAAGATCGATGGGTTGGTTTTCAAGATGGGCTGTTGGTTGATGGTTGTTAACAGATTTTTTCTTCGTCGAGGATTAGAAATGACGGTTGAGGGTGGGGTTTGACAGTTAAAGATCTCCAGAGTTCAAATTTGAATAATGATCTGGTCTTATCTTGGAGGATTCGTATTTGGAACTGATTTATCTTTTAGTTTTTGAATTTAGAATTCAAGTCAGTTTATCATTGGGATTTGAAACCTTATGTTTATCTTCTGACTGTTGTCAGTGCCTATATAAGGTCCTCGACAGTTCTTGTATCGGGGCCAATGGCCAATGCCAAATCAAAAGTATCTATTTTTTATTAGCAGTCTTTACTACCTTAGTGTAGATTTATAATGTTTTTCTTAGAGTAACTTTGCCTAGCTTGGTTTTCCCAAAAAATCAAAACACCAAAACCCGGTTCAGGGGGCGTGACACTCGTTCGTTCGGCCCTTAAACGGTCGGATTCGGTTGTCGGTTTGGCTTTTCAACGGTCGGATCGATAAGTCAGCATCAAAACCCGGTCCAGGACGTGCGACACCGTCCGTTCGGTCCTTCAACGGTCGGATCCGGTTGTCGGTTCGGCTCTTCAAACAGTCGGATCGATAAGTCGAGGGTCGCTTGCTGTTCGTGTGCGAACAATTGCTTTTCTTAATATATAAAAGAGTAAGGGAATCATAGGATTTGGTAGGAGAAAATACAATGGTATCGTATGCCTCATCGAATTGATGTTGTCTTGTAATTTTGAAATCACACTTTTAAACTAGGAGATGGTGGCTTGGTAACACATACAAGTTTCTCCAAACAAGAATCTCGATAAAAAGTACGCCACTGCATTCTAACGAACTCAGACAAATTATTAGTTTAGTTTGGCCATTGATTTGGTGCCATTGTCCTTGTTTAGTCTACTTGAATAAGCCAGCTATTAGACATTGTTGTGGACATTGTTCTTTTCGTGGCCGTGGAGGATGAGGGATTAGGATTTAGGCCATTGATTTGGCCACTGAAATATTGATGAATGATGACGGACATTGAAAAATGGATGATGGTTGCGCTCTTACTATGATGTGGAGATTTGTGGTCTGACTGCAAATAATTGAGGGTTAATTGGTTAATTGAAATGGAATGTCGCTGCAAGTGCAAAAAAAATTGTCAAAAACTACAAATGCAAATGTTAAAAAGGGTAAAATGCAGCAAAACCCGTAATGATTTTCAAGTAAAAGAACGTTTAAGATGATTGAGGACATAAGCAGGAGAGAAGAAAGCTCATTTATTAGCAGTCATGAAGACAGAACCATTTCTAACCACATACACTACAAGTACAGCATTTGATGGTTAGCGCCTTTCAACTACATTATTTACAAACCCACACAATTGCAAGAACGTCAAGGTCAACAACAAAATACAACACAACCACATCCTATTGCATAAAAATCTGTAAGAGCTCAACTATAAGAACCGTAATTATCACTCAAAAAAATTACTATAGATAGCAATTTGTTTGCTATAATATACAAAGAAGCGAGAAGCAACTCATTCTCTAGCCCAGACGCAATTTCCATGTTGAGCAGACCTGCCATTGTCAAAGAATCCAATGACAAACTATGACCCATGATGCGAGTTAGCGGTTCAAAGGAAATGTTGGCTCACTTTGCTCCAAGTTTTGTGGTGCATGCTCCAGATAGATTCGCAGAGGTAAACTGACGTATGAGTTAGCATTCTGGAAGAGACTGAGCAGAGGCAAATGGAGAGAAAGTTGTAGCAGACTCGCTGTAATGCAGTGGACGTGGTGGCAGATTACTTGAACCAAGTAAGCTTGGTGAAGCATTGCTGGGGCTTGGCATATATGTAGACATGTGTCTTGAGCCAAGTGATGACATGGACGGGTATCCTCCGAAACCCATAGAGTGTGGTGAAATCAGATGGGGAGCAACAGATCTTTGAGAGGACATATTCCTAAGATCTGTTGAGCTGTGACTTACATTAAGTGAAGGAGATTGACGGTAGGAGGACCTCATAGATTGGTGGATATAAGGAGTGGTAGAAAGAGAGGATATATGAGAAAGTGAGGGGATGTGGGAAATTGATGTCGTCCTCGATGACAGTGGACCAATTTGAATGGCTGATGAGGTTCCAGATCTGAAGGATGATAACACTGAAGATGAAGCCATAGAGGCTGGGCTTGATGAAAGTAAAGGTGTTGATTCTGATGCAGGTGGATCACCTGTGCTAGTTCTTGCATCACGCTTGCATACTGGGCAAAAGGTTCTCCATGAAGTAAGCCAAGAATCCACACAAAAAGCATGGAACTCTGTACAGGATTAAAGAACATAATATTAAATCAATAATCTGAACAACAGAAACTACACACTGTCAAATGCTTTCGAGAAGACACATGCATCACCATCAGTTATGAGGAAGCAGAACCTCAAATAATAAGAGACCATGTATATATAGAATTAGCAAGAATTGCAAAGCAAACAATGTACATTTTTGTGTTTCAAGTGATCAGGGCAATACATTTTAGGCTTCCCTGAGTAAATATGCTAAAGGTGGGAATTTGGGATCTTAAAATTCTTGTTGAAGCAACAGAAGGTATAACTTTATTAAATTTAAAGATTACAATTTAAAAAGGTCCAACTTGTGATCCTTGTTGGTAAGAATCATCATTCTTCCTAGGTGCTCTGAAAAACAATAACAAGTTGCCTTCATCCGTTTTACCACCTGAACTGAATCATTCCCAAGGGAAGAAAGAAAATTCCAAAAGAATAGCTGCTATTACTAACTAAAGTTTCAAGGATTCCACTGTTTATTTTTATGCATATTTATGTCAACACCCATGTCATCCTAATCAGTTTAGACACTCAAACCCCATAATTGATAACCCAACTTACTTTGCATCATATTTGAATAGGGGAACCACATACATTAGAACTATGATCTCAGTATGTCCCTTTCCAACATTCAGGAGGGTGAGGCACCAAGCCTATCACCAAAAGGCCAAGTACCAAGCATCATTCTTCAATAGGTGAATCATATTTGAATGGGGAAGAAAACTTACTATGTCGACAGGGTAGTATTCTGAGTTTTTCTCCAACACTGTAGTCTTCAAGGCATATGGCACATGTTGTTGAGGTGCAATTATCTTCCTGAGCAGCAGTAAAAATTAAGGTTGGCATTGCTTTCACTAAGCGCTTACTCATCCCATGGAATTCGCGGACACGACTAGAGCGAGGTCGCTCTCTTCTAATGCGATGTCTGCGGACAAAGAAACAAGTAGCCAGCACCGCAGACATGGCAAGAAGAGAAATAAAAGAAATTGCCATGATAGACCATGCTGAATTTTCAAAGCTGGGGATTAACCACAACTCTATGTCAGGTAAGCCTGCATACTGCATGAGTGCTTCGCCAGAACGTCTGGAAACAAAAACAGCATGTATTTTTATACCAGCTGAATTCCCTGCCACTGCAATTTTCAATAATTCGGGAATTAGAATTTGTAAAAACAGCAGAAGATTTAGGATTATTCATGACTGAGAACCAGAGAAAAGGATCTCGATCGTCATCTGTATAGTAGACTAATGTGCACAAGAAGTTTGTAACAGGTAACCTTAAAGTAAACTGTGGAAAACAATTTATATGTCATCTACTAAATGTAGAGTTAGAGATTTAGAAATAGAAAAATGAAAATTCATCTTGGTATCATCAAAATTCAAACTACTGACTTCAGTTTACATTTTTTACATCCCAAAGAAATAAATAACATGATAATTCCATCATAGAAGAAGAAAAAAGAGGTAATATGTAAGGGTTATACAAAGGAAGTTATTCTCACACGAAAATTTCAAGTACACAAAGAAGAAACCGCCTCATCTTCATAGTGTTTCAACTTGTCCAAGACAATCGCAAGTTTCAACCAACCATCTAACTGACAAAAAGAAAATTTTACAACTCCCTTGATGTATGAAGCTTTCCCTCCATAAATGATTGAGCCCCAATCCTTATTTTGCAGTAGCACTCAATGGCGAACGATATACAAAACTTATTAATGTTCCAAAAAGAATATAACTTTAAGCTTCCATTGTCACAGTCAAAGGTAAATATCCAAATTCAAAGAGATTTACTGAGAATCTAACATGAAAAAAAATTAAAAACGCTCTAGTCTGAAAGCTAGCCACTAAAGTTGAACATGGAGAAAGCAAATGTTAGTCCTCAACACAGACCCAGTTGCAACAGAGACTTTATCTCTGAAAACAATCTCTTTCTGCTCCCTGGATATAGTCAACTAGACAATGTTTTATAACATGCTATAAGGCTACATCCACTCACTTAAACTGCCTCCAAGCAACCCAACTACTACATAGGTATAAGCCACTAGACGTCAACCATTCATCCAATTTTAGACAGACAAACCATCCACTTTAATCATCTAATCCAAACACCAATAAGATAACTAGAGTCTCTATGCTAGATGAAATATTCACACAAAAAAAAGAAAACAAAGCAAGCAAACCTACACTTTAATTATGGCCTATGAAGATCAAGTTAATCCTCACTCACTTTTGTAAGTCAGTTAGGGAATTAAGAGCAGTATCTTCTCCGTTGTTAGCATCTAAAACTGATATCATGCTGCTGAGCTAATTAAAGCACAACCACAGGATAAGAAGCAGTTGATCAATCCTGCCAAGCAACTTTCAAATCCATGGAACTTCATTGTCAAACTCATCACAAAATACATGACCCTGCGGATACTGCTACTAAGTACTTCTAACCAATAACTCCTCAAGCAGAAAGAAATTTGAGATTTGCAACAATTTCACTATTTAGCTACCCCATAGACTTTAATTCCAAAGGGGGATAAGGTAATTACTTGAAACCAGGATGTCGTCGGCCTCATTGTCAAAGATAATAGCAGCTTTGAAACCTGCCTTCTGCACTGTTCGAACTTTTTCCTCAAAGCTGCATCCTCCTCTTATTGCCAACACAAAGGGAGAACTGCAGTTCGAAACTTTCTCAATTTTATTAGTCAAACTCGAACACGCATCAAGCGGCTCTGCCACATACAGGACCCCACATTCACCCGAGCCTTTAATCCCCGGAGCTGAAAACCAGCAACCAAATCCAGAATCAGCACAAGAACAAGCATTTACATCGAATTTATACTCTTTAACAAAAACCCATAACAGAATTGTATTTTCTAACTATCACCCATAACAGAATTGACTTAAAACTATTCATGGGTTCCATTCTTGGATACATAACAAATCATCTTCCTGGCCGGCAAAGTTCTCCAAGTGCTTGAGCATCAAAACCTAAACTTTCAACATACCCAATTGTATAAATCAAACTATAAGCTCACTCTGGTGCAAAAGAATTAATCTTTCCCAGCTCTTCACACTAAAGACCTCAACTTTCTTACAATTTTCTCTCTCACTTTCTAAGCAACCAAATACCCAAATACACAAACACCAAAACCTTCAAGAAAAAAAAAACTCACCAAAATTAGCTTCTATGGCATCGAAGGACCTGGTGACGTTATTGCCAATTAGAACAACATTGGCTGACGCCATCAAACAGCAAGTCAATAAGGAGAACAGTAGAATCACACCGCCTATATTTCTTCCCATGGTCTTGATTCAGAAACTCAAAGAAAGAACACACAAAACCCTGTAATTATTGGGAGCGAGAGAGGGAGAGAAAGAGAGAGAGCAAAAAAGGGTTCCTAAGTTAGGGTTTTGGGATTGAAGATGATGGATACATCAGCTTCCATTTGAGAGATAGAAGGAGAATATCTGAATCTGGATTCTGGGTTTTTGGTCTTGATGCCTTTTCTGTGATATAAAAAGGTTTTTTCTGCCTTTTTGGTTTTGCCTGTTTTTTCTCTTTTCTTTGAAATATATTTTGGGGTTATTATATGTGACGCGAAGAAAATTAAGGGAGAGAAGAGAAGAGAGAAACTATAGAAGAGGAAAGTTGTATTGTTAATAGAAACACTAAAATGTTTCCCTGGAAAGAAAAGAGCTGTTTTCTTCTCTTACATATCTGTGGGTCTTATTTTTTATTCAATTTTTGGAATTGAAATTGTATTTTTTCTTTGTTGTGGATTAAGAGTATGGTTGATGCTCAAATTTGCTAGCTATTGCATGATTGATTGTTGATTGTCAGATACTGGCGTTATCTTCACAACTGTGTATGTTCCATAGAAAGAAAGAAAGAAAGAAAAAGAATTATCCTCACAAAAGGGTCTAGATTAATCCCATGCATGTGTGTCATAATGATAATATTAACAAAATATATAAATTGTGTAGTGATGGGATGGATAATGGAGGGACAAGTAGACAACTTGTGAATTTTTATTGTTAGGTCTCTGGGTCCCTGGGAGGACCACTTTGAATATATCTGGTTTTGATGAGTATTTCCACCTGCCATTAGCTCATCTTGTATCATCAATTATTGTTTATTTCCGACAAAAAAATGATTAATTACTATTAGTGTTTACTAGTTTGGAGATTTATGTTATACTAACAATGAAAAAAATAAACCTTAGGTCAATATCGCACTAGGTTTATTTATAGCCCTTGATCCATTCATTTCCCTCCTCTCACTGTCATGAAACATTTGGTGAAGTTGGTAACGGAAAAAAAAAATAAGGTAATATCTGCCGACTTGCAAAGTATCTTATCATCCCATACTGGAGAAAAGAGTGTTAACTATTCGCATCAGTTGATGATATTAATTTCTTAAAAAAATGGAAGAGTTGTTGATATTAATTGGGGAAGAAGATTAGCGTTATGGATTTGTACGGAGAAAAAACAAGATTTAGAAAGTACAAACTCCTGGTCTGAACAGGAAAATTTGCAAACACAATAAAAATGAATGTAAACACCAGTAATATTCTACCAAAATAGCACTATGGTGATGCAGATTATAGTACACTACCATTTTCCTATTTTATGTGATCATTCCCAACAGAATAATTTTTTTTCCTCTAAATAATCACATGGAAATACGCAGTAAATTATGACTAGAAATTACCATATCTCCCTTCAAATCAGTAATTTACATGTTTCCAACTTTCTTAACTTATTTAAGCCATTTTTTTAGTTGGTGGAACTAGTACTAATTAAAACTAATTTTGGTCCATCCGATGTGACGAACTCATTTTCGAATTTTGAGGCAAGAATTACATCGGAAATGTTAGATATCAAATCAGCAACTTGAATGTTGCCAGCTGTAATAATTTTTTGAGATATAACTTAGTGTTGAATTCGAAAATCTTCAAGAAATATCCACCAGGAGTAATAGCTAGACAATGAAAATTTTGGCCTTTTGTGTTTTAAACCTTGTGCTATTGAAAAAAACCATTTGTGTCTTTGCTAACATACTTTGGGGCCCTTGTAAGTAAATTTTTTTGGTATTGTTGCTTTGCCAAACCATAAACAACCACTTTTTTTCTGCAATTATGGGGGATTTTGTTCTGTGGCCAACTCACTACTACCTTCCAATTAGCCATTTTCCCTAGTCTCTGTTCTTTGTCATAATTAATTCTTGACAAGCTTATATAGATATTTGGTTTCAAGAAAGATTTTTTCCACATCACTTCATGTGTACACCAAGTTAATTACTAAAGAAATTAATTACACCTCTATATATCTAGCTACTTGCGGTTAAATTATTCCTGCCATTTTTTGGTTGTTCTTCAGCCGAGTCCATAAATGTACTTAAGCTAAGCCTTGCAAGCATTAGATATCAAGGATCTATTTTATTAGTGGCATAGATTCCACGCCAAATTTTGCTTGGATGATTATTTTCTTTGTCATAATTAGGAAAAACAAAATGTGGCACATCAGCAGAGAGGTGCTCAGAGACAGAGACTTCAAAGTGAAATGGTGCTGTGCAAGGGAAACAATCTAAATTCTGCTATAGTATTATAAGCTTTCTCTGTGTACATCATGACTAATAGAAACCAACCATTCACTCTGAGTTGACGGCAAAATAAATACTATGAACAATGCTTTTCTAAAGCCTATAATGGTCAGCCCACATATAGCTCCCAGCAGCTTTACACTCACCATTGATCAAAAGCCAATACAATCTCTAAACTCGTCTAACCACAGGCTAAAAGGAAAGACTATGCCTGCTGGTATCGTTTATGACGAGCACCATCTGTGTTCAAGTGCGAACTAACGGCCTCCTGGAGGATATATAGTGCCAATTACCGATTAGAAGTCTGCATAGGCATAGTTAATTAGAAAGCCACTCGTGTGGCCTCAATTGATAGTACAAAGGTCGGATTCGGATTAATCAGAGCAAAGCTCTGAATACGGGGTGGACCATTGATAATTAAAAAAAGAAAAGCCATATCTAGGCGAAGCTATGTAAAACTTTGTTCCATCGAACTTCTTTGTAAAACTTTGTTCCACGCGAAGGTATATATAGCGAGCTAGCATATGTTGCTTCCGTGGCGAAATAAAGCAATAATACGACAAGAACTTAATAAGACAAACCAAGAAAAATCAAGAACAATATAGCACTAGCTAGCTAGCTATGCCTCAAATGTGGAGAATGGTGCAGGGACAAACCAAACTAACCAAAATGCAGATGGCGTGTTCCTTGACAGAAGAAGATCAATATCATAGTCAAAAGATTCAACAACTGCTCTTTCCAATAAGTCATAGACTCCTGAATCAGGACTGGACGGTAGTGTTCTGTACTCAGTCGTAAAATATATCCTGTTGCCTCTTATACTGGGTACATTTAACTCCGACAAAACAAATGGCTGACTGCATTTATCTCCCAAGAATATAGCATACTCGCCTAGACTCTCCACCACCTCCCATGAATATCTGCTACCACTGCCGAAACATAACAATCTGTATATTTCAAACGACTCAGTCTTGTTGTACAGCCGTGTCTCTTTGTTGAATCTCCTTATGCGATAAACCAATAACAATTGCTCTCCTCTCACTTCCACCAAATATAAAACTTCTTTTTGCTTTTCAAGTGGCTCTCGCTGGCGTGGGAGATTCACCATGGTAGTAGAAGCAGGATTGTTGAGATGGTAAACTAGGAGTTCATCGGTTAGCCATTTTGAACTCAGTACGTAAACTTGTCCATTGTGAAATGTCAAATCGTGGAAAAAATACCGACTCCCAGGGGTAATATCCACCCAGGAAACATCCCCAGGCCTGCAATATTGCAACCTTCCAGTATAATAGGAACCGGCAAGTATAAAAAAGCTAGGGTTTGAAGGACATGAGGACAAGAAAAACTTACCTTCTTCCCCAGGATAGGGAAGGTAGAGTTTCTGTCCAGTGACAGGATTCAAAACAGTAATATTATAATGGCGAATAAGCTTCTCCTGGTATAGGATCCATCCATAGGCACACCCACGATAGCCCCAGGTGCGTCCAGGCAATGAAAGTTGAGGTTGTTCTTGCAGCTGGGTTGTGTTGTTCTTAAGTTTCGACAAGGGCATAAAGAAATCTCCACGGGGCTCAAGGAAGCATGGAACTCCTTCGAGCAGAAGCGGACGGTGTTGCTTGGCTAATAATCTCCATGAGGAACATACACCTCTGAATCGGATGAAATCGGATAAGTTGTTTGTCTTCTGCAGTATATGAGTCAAGCAGTCGTGATTAATCTCTGCTACTACCTCTTCCTCAATATTCTGCGTTTTCTCCTTCGAAGGTATCTTTTCCCTCTACGGAATACAGGTTCCGGAAGCCGGCTCATACTGCGACATCTCAGTGTTCCGATTAAGGGGAAGAAGTCTCTGTTTTTTTCTTTGTAAAGAAGGATAGAAAACCTAACGATGGACTGAGAATTGTTTGGTGCTACCTCGATATATAGGGTTTCGATTCGGGGATTGGGATAGGGGAGAGTGTTATAGGGGAAATTTGCCTTGGTTTTTGACGTGGGGAGTCTCCCTCAACCTAAATATTTGATCTTTGCGCGCAGTCACATATATTCTTTTGTTTTATTTGTTTTTGTCAAATAATCAACTATTAGGGTTTTATTGTTTTATACAGTGCATCATATAGTCTATTTATGTTATATTAATTTAAGACTCCTATAAAAGGACCCATCTAAAAGGCCTGTTCAAAATGGGCTTATTTGGGCTCACGCCTTACACGTTAGGTTCATCCAAGTCCATATTTCAATAGCTAGCAAGGAAGCAAGGAACAAGGAAGAAACAAAGCAAGAAAACTATGATCGATGAAGCAAAACATGCCAGCTTCTCCTCATGACTGTTGGCATCACTTGCAGCATCACCAAGATTGAACTGTTGAAAACGCTTGCATGGAAAAAAATAACAAGAAAGAGAGGCTTGCAGGAAATAAGGTTCTTTCTTCTACTTTCTATACTTTTGATCTTGAAACCCTGAAGGAGAGACACGTTCCAAGCTAAAAGAATGGTAACGGCTGGTTGTAATGAGTGAACCTCTGTTGCTCTTGAGTCTCAACCTTTACCTATATATTAGCTGTTATAAATACCCTCTCATCATTATCAACCTCTCCATCAAAAACCTTAACCAATCTTCAACGAAAACAAGCATTTCTATTAAGTTAGAACCAAGATGAAGGGTGTAGCAATCGCCATGGTAGCATTCTTAATATCATTTGCAATCCTAATTTGTATGGTGCAACCGAGCCAGGCCATAACTTGCCAACAGGTTGACACCTCTCTCCTTCCCTGCATATTGTTGAATAGTGTGGTGTTTTGTAATCCCACATCGGTTAAGAAGTGGGTTTGGGGAGTTTTGTTTTGTTATAAATAGAACCCCCATTTCCCTTACTCATGCATCCCAAAATTAGAGTATAATTGTATCCTAACAATTGTACTAAATACTCTTCTTCTCTTAGTAAAAAGAGCAGGCCCTTTTCTAGTGGTGCTCCGGAGACGTAGGCAAAATTGGCCGAACTCCGTTATCAATTTTTAGTGTGTTCTTTCTTTATTATTCCGCCTTTATTTTTCCGCATTTGTTATTTGTTTAGTATTCAACATTGGCCGGCTAAGCCGCATTATCTCTTTGTTGGCTGGCAAAGCCGCCTTGTTCTATTTGTTCGCCGGATAAGCCGCCTTTTGTCGGGTATAGGTTGTGATTTATAACACTGTGCAAGTGAATCCTGTCTAGGAGGCTGGGTTTTAAGTGAACCACTATTCCTCCAGTCTTTCCTGGGAATTTATCTTGGAATGATAATTCTGTCTAAGGAGATAGGCTAGGCCATCTTTCCTGGGAATTATCGAATCAGTTCAATTCACTAGTTTGTTGTAGTGGGGAATTTACCCGAGTTTCCCCAACAAGTGGTAGCGGAGCCGAAGGTTCGTCCTTTGGGCTATTTGAAATTGTTGAATACTATCTTTTGATTTTGTAATGGCAGAAGCAGGTTCAAAACAGGCTACATCAGGTACACAGTCAGGAGAGATGGCTTCCACATCCAGATGGTCGAAAATCCCAATATCTAGTTCGAAGCTTGCTGTGGAGATATTTGATGGTACCGGTCATTTTGGCATGTGGCAGTGTGAGGTCCTTGACTCGCTATTCCAGCAGGGACTTGATGTTGCTATTGAAGAAGAGAAACCTGACGATATCAGTGACAAGGAGTGGGCTGACGTAAACAAGTTGGCATGCGGAACAATTCGATCGTGCTTGTCCAGGGAGCAGAAATATGCATTCAAAAATGAAGTTTCTGCACACAAACTGTGGAAGGCATTAGAAGACACTTTCTTGAAGAAGAGTGGTCAGAATAAGCTTCTAATGAAGAAGAGATTGTTCCGGTTTGAGTATCGACCAGGTTCTACGATGAATGAACACATCACTTTGTTTAAAAAATTAGTAGCAGACCTGTTCAATTTAGACGTAGTATTTGAAGATGAAGACTTGGCTTTGATGCTGTTATCATCTCTTCCCGATGAATTCGAGCACCTGAAGACTACGCTACTTCATGGGAAGGAGAATGTATCATTGGAGGCTGTATGTTCTACTTTGTATAGTCACGAGTTGAGACATCAAGTTAAAGTGAAGAATAAAGTGCCTGCAGCAGATGAAGCCTTAGTGGCTAGAGGACGACAGCAAGGCCAGTCAAAGGGGAGAAGAGGAAGATCCAAGTCAAGAAGCAAAGTTACCAAAGATGAGTGTGCCATTTGTCATGAGAAAGGGCATTGGAAGAAAGACTATCCGAAGTTGAAAAAGAAGGGAAGGACTCCATAAGATGGAAATGTTACAGAATGCAACAGTGATGCAGAGTCAGACACTTCTTTAGTTGCTTCACCTTCAACATCACATGTTGATGAGTGGATTTTGGATTCTGGTTGCACCTACCATATGTGCCCCATTCGGGAATGGTTCTTTGACCTTGAAGAGCTCAATGGCGGGGTTGTTTTCATGGGCAATGACAATCCATGTAAAACAGTCGGGATAGGTTCAATCAAGCTGAAAAATCATGATGGATCCACCAGAATTTTGAGAGATGTTCGATATGTTTCAGAGTTGAAGAAGAATCTCATTTCTTTGGGGGCCTTAGAATCAAAAGGCCTAGTTATCACTATCCGCGATGGAATTCTTAAAGCAACAGCAAGAGCATTGGTGATGTTAAAAGGTGTGAGGAAGAATAATCTGTATTACTATCAAGGTAGTACAGTAATTGGGGCAGTTGCAGCAGTAACTTTTGGAAGCAAGAAGGATGCAGAGGCAACAAAGCTGTGGCATATGCGTTTGGGACATGCTGGTGAAAAATCCTTGCAGATTCTTGCCAAGCAGGGATTGTTGAAAGGTACAAAGACTTGCAAATTTGAATTTTATGAGCATTGTGTTCTGGGAAAGCAACGAAGAGTGAAGTTTGGCACTACTATCCATGATACTAAGGGGATTTTGGACTATGTGCATTCAGATGTGTAGGGACCTGCCAAGACTCCATCTCTTGGAGGTAGACACTATTTTGTCACTTTTGTTGATGATTTTTCCAGAAGAGTGTGGATGTTTACAATGAAGAAGAAGGATGAAGTGCTTGGGATTTTCCTTAAGTGGAAAAATCAGGTTGAGAACCAGACAGGAAGGAAGATTAAAGTTCTCTGAACAGACAATGGTGGAGAATATACGAGTGATCCTTTTTTGAAGATATGCCAAGATTGTGGCATAGTTCGGCACTTCATAGTCAGAAAAACACCACAGCAGAATGGGGTGTTAGAGCGTACGAACAAGACATTGGTGGAGAAAGTTCGTTGTATGTTGTCTAATGCTGGGCTAGGTAGAAATTTTTGGGCTGAGGCTGTGACATATGCTCAACTTCTTGTTAATCGGTTGCCACATTCTGCTTTAGGTGGAAAGACTCCTTTGGAGGTATGGTCTGGGAAACCTGCTACAGATTATGATTCTTTGCGTGTGTTTGGCTCCACTGCATACTACCATGTAAATGAATCAAAGTTAGATCCACGAGCAAAGAAGGCTCTATTTGTGGGTCTTAATGCTGGAGTGAAGGGATACCGTCTTTGGTGTCTAGAGGCAAAGAAGACTATTATCAACAGGATGTTACCTTTGATGAATCTACCATGTTGACTAAGGTAAATCCAGAAGAAGCTGGTGGTACTTCACAATAGGTGGAGTGTGTATCAAAGCAGGTGGAGTTTGAGCCTACTATGGTGATCCCAGCTAAGAGCACAAATGGTGACTCTCCATTGACAGAGGAAGAGTCAGATGAAGAAGAGGTTCCGGCCCAAGAACCTACGCAGCAGTTCGAGTCAATTGCCACTAGTAGACCGAGACGAGAAAGAAGAAAACCAGAACGTCTTATTGAAACGGTGGCCTATGCACTTCCAGTCGTTGATGATGTTCCTTCCACTTTTTCAGAAGCCATTCGGAGTTCTGAAAGTAGCAGTTGGAAAGAGGCAATGGAGGAGGAGATGGAATCTCTTCAGAAGAACAAAACATGGAAGTTGACACAACTACCGAAGGGAAAGAAGGCAATTGGATGCAAATGGGTATTTGCTAAGAAAGAAGGATTTCCTAGCAAGAGTAATGTTCGCTACAAGGCAAGATTGGTGGCTAAAGGCTACGCTCAGAAGGAGGGAATTAATTATAATGAGGTATTTTCTCCAGTTGTGAAGCATTCCTCCATTAGAATTATGTTGGCCTTGGTAGCACAGTTGAATTTGGAGCTAGCTCAACTTGATGTGAGGACTGCATTCTTACATGGTGACTTGAAGGAGGAAATCTATATGACTTAGCCCGATGGATACAAAGTTGCTGGTAAAGAAAAAGTGGGTGTGCAAACTAGACAAGTCGTTGTACGGTTTGAAGCAATCACCAAGACAGTGGTACAAACGATTTGACAAGTTTATGTTGGGTCAGAAGTACACAAGGAACAAATAAGACCATTGTGTGTATTTGAGAAGACTACAAGATGGATCCTACGTCTATCTACTCTTATACGTTGATGATATACTGATAGCTACAAAGAGCCAAGTTGAAATTGACAAGTTGAAGGCTCAGTTGAGTAAAGAGTTCGAGATGAAGGATTTGGGAAAAGCCAAGAAGACTCTCGGTATGGAGATAAGCAGGGATAGAGAGGGAGGCAAGCTTTGGCTGACTTAAAAAAAATATTTGAAGAAAGTACTACAACGTTTTGGCATGAATGAAGGGTCAAAACCTGTAGGTACTCCACTTGCTCCTCATTTGAAGCTTAGCAGTCAGTTATCTCCGCAAACAGATGAAGAACGAGAGTACATGGCAAAAGTCCCTTATGCCAATGTAGTCGGAAGCTTGATGTATGCAATGGTGTGTACGAGACCGGATATTTCACAAGCTGTTAGTGTTGTGAGCAGATATATGCATGATCCTGGCAGAGGTCATTGGCAAACTGTGAAATGGATTCTTCGATATATCAAAGATACCGTAGACGTTGGCTTAATATTTGAGCGGGATGAATCACTTGGTCAAGGAGTGGTTTGATATTGTGATTCTGACTAAGCGAAGATCGACGACGGGATATTTATTCACTTTAGCAAAAGCCCCTATTAGTTGGAAGTCCACTTTACAGTCAACGGTGACTTTGTCTACAACGGAGGCAGAGTATATGGCTATTACAGAAGCTGTGAAGGAGGCAATTTGGCTTCATGGGTTGCTCAAAGACTTGGGGGTTGGTCAGAAACAACTTGTGGTTTATTCTAACAGTCAGAGTGCTATTCATTTGGCGAAGAATCAAGCCTTTCAAGCACGGACGAAGCATATTGATGTTCGTTATCATTTTGTGTGGGAAATTCTTGAAGAAGAAGAGATACATCTCCAGAAAATTTTGACTACAGAGAATCCTGCAGATATGATGACCAAGGTGGTGACAAGGGCCAAGTTTGAACATTGTTTAGACTTGGTCAATATCCTGCACATTTGAGTTGGCGCCAGATGGCGCAAGTTGGAAGCACCACAAAGGTTGTTCTTTATTTGATTGAGAAGAAAGAGATTTGGTGGAACTACAAAAATATCAAGGTGGAGATTGTTGAATAGTGTGGTGTTTTGTAATCCCACATCGGTTAAGAAGTGGGTTTGGGGAGTTTTGTTTTGTTATAAATAGAACTCCCACTTCCCTTAGTCATGCATCCCAAAATAAGAGTATAATTGTATCCTAACAATTGTACTAAATACTCTTCTTCTCCTAGTAAAAAGAGCAGGCCCTTTTCTAGTGGTGCTCCGGAGACGTAGGCAAAATTGGCCGAACTCCGTTATCAATTTTCAGTGTGTTCTTTCTTTATTATTCCGTCTTTATTTTTCCGCATTTGTTATTTGTTTAGTATTCAACATTGGCCGGCTAAGCCGCCTTATCTCTTTGTTGGCTGGCAAAGCCGCCTTGTTCTATTTGTTGGCCAGCTAAGCCGCCTTTTGTCGGGTATAGGTTGCAAATTATAACACTGTGCAAGTGAGTCCTGTCTAGGAGGCTGGGTTTTAAGTGAACCACTGTTCCTCTAGTCTTTCCTGGGGATTTATCTTGGAATGATAATTCTATTTAAGGAGATAGGCTAGGCCATCTTTCCTGGAAATTATCGAATCAGTTCAATTCACTAGTTTGTTGTAGTTGGGAATTTACCCGAGTTTCCCCAACATATATCCTACCTTGAAAATGGTGGGACTCCATCAAACGGGTGCTGCAATGGTGTTAGGAACATCAAGCAAATTACTCCTACCACTACGGACCGACGCGCCGCTTGCGAGTGCATAAAGCAAGCGGCGAGTCGTTACCAGAGTGCTATAAAAGCAGATGCAGCCAGTCAACTCCCAAAGCTTTGTGCAGTTGATATTGGTGTCCCTATTACCCCTAACATCGATTGCAACCAGTGAGCTTCTAAAACCTTTTCATTTCATTTTCATTTGCAGTATCTTTTCATGTGTGATTGTATGTTTTACAGGTTTTTAACTAAATTTTCTGCGAATATTAAAGTATTCTTTGCCTATTGAACTTGGTGCCTATTGAACTTGGTGGATTGCAGGGTTCCTTAAAATGAGGCAAGGATGTGGAAATAATAAATGGGACGACGGAGCATACTTAGTCTCTTAATCTTGTATACAAGACTTAAAATAAAATTACTTATGACTAAGCTTGTATGGTGCCCAGTACGTTGCCCTTGGTGTAAATTGGTAAATTATTTGGGATACGTATTCGAAATATTTGCAACAAATTATAATATAATAAAAACATGATTAAAGATGCCCGTCTGTGTCATTTATTTACTTCTCTTCCCGAGTCTATTCAACCTAAATAAGGATTGTTACTGGTTAAGCTAAGCCTTGCAAGCACTAAATATCAAGGATCTATTCTTATTAGTGGCTTCTACAGGTTCCAGGCAAAAATTTGCTTGGATGATTATTTTCCTTGTCATAATTAGGAAAAACAAAATGTGCTCAGACACAGAGACTTCAAAGTGAAAGGTTTTTTTTTTTTTATGGAAAGCGATTGTGTTATTGATAATTAGTAGTAGGGTTTTTGACACGGATGGTACCCGAATTTCGTGGGTTGAGACAATCGTGTACCTACAACTTTTTCGGAGACAATTATGTACCTGGAGTTTTGCGGACAGTTCAGTCACGGGTCTCGGGCGGGGCACTTGCTGACGTGGATTCTGCCCGATTCTGACCAGCAGCCCGCCGCTCAAAACGACGTCACATTGACTGGGCCCCACATTGGGCGACACCGTTTTTAGGTACACGTGGCACAAGTGGGCCCCACCTAGGGTCCCGGCTACTTACCGGGCATACCGTCCTAGGTCGCGACTGTTTAATCCCCTGAACCATCCCAATCCGACGACGTTTGGATGTTTTTTTTTTACTATTTACTAAAATCTCAAATCAACTTTACCAATTCCTCTCTCTCTCTCAATTCATTTTCCCTCACTCTGAAATCGCATTCCCCTCTCTCATTCCTCTTATTCCTTCTAAATTGGGAAAGAGGTAGAAAATGAACGGAGCCCTGACCTTGAAGACAAAAACCTCCCGTTGAAGCCTACTGGTGCGGAGTCGGGGCGTCGTTCATCGAAGCTTTAAAATCCACAACCAAGAGCGGAACCCCAGAATCCAAATCCTAGAATCGAAACCCTAGAATCAGAACCCTAGAATCGAAACCCTATAATTGAAACCGTGTAAACGTAACCCACCACCCACCAGACCATCATTGTTTAAGAAACCCTAAATCCAACCCAATTGAACCCTAATCCCCTTAAACTCCTTGGATTGACCCATCTTCAAAATCACAACCGCGCCGCATGATGAAGAGAGGGGAGAAGAAGCAGGGTTGAGAAGCCCCAATTCGATTTCACCACTTCCGGTGGATTAGTGGTTGAAGCCTAGGAGATTAGGGGTTGAAGTCTGGGAGCGCGTAAAATATCTGGGCCAGGCAGAAAAGGAAGGGAGAGGAGTTTGAGAAGGTACGCTTCGAATATTTTTTTTCTGTAAACTGGTTTTGATTCCACCTCGACTGCTACTTTTGTTGTCGGTTGTAATGCCCCGAATTTCGTTAATTGACTTTTTCCGGAATTTTCAAAAATTTCGGTATTAAATTCCAATTTTACCCTTGCAAAATTTTTGGTATTCAGGTTAAGGAAATTAATTTATTTTCCTTGGAAATATAAATTTTTAAGTCGGAATTTTCCTTTGCTCGGGTTTTGTTGGAGTAAATGTGTCTCGGGGTTGGACGCGGAGTTTATAGTAATTTGGGTCGAAACTACGTCGTTTTGGAGACTGGTTAAAAAAAAAAAAAAAGGGAAAGTGAGTCAACAGGGCGGGTTGACCGCGCCCAGCCGAACGACGCGTCGTTCGGGCTGGCGGGTCAAGCCCTAAAACCCTTCTCCCTCTTCTCCTTTTCTTCACTTTTCTTT
>JAKUCV010003865.1:3913-16011 GCA_028386065.3 Turnera subulata
TGGTTACTATTCCTAAAAGTTTGTGCAGCTTAGGTAATATGAACCCGATATCATTGTATCATTGGCACAAAAAAGTTTGATTGTCATTGGTCGTTAATATCATTTTATCAAATTTAATTCAAATGGGTTTTTGGTAGTACATGTACTAGCTATTTGAAATGAAAGCAACGAAAGGAAGGTGTACGACAGTAAGGAATGAATTGCGAGAGTTGAAAAGTGCATGGCTAGTTCTATATATGTTGATAAATCTGATGTTTGTTCTTGCTTTTTACTTGGGTGGTGATTGAACGATGTGAGACATAGATTTGCTGAGAGAAGTACATCACCGACTGCAATTTTTTTGGAATATGCTTTCCATGGAATTTAACTTAATTAATCTCACCTTTCTCTGTCAATATATGTCTGTTCATTGCAGCACTTGGCTTTCTGATTTTTGCCATAATATTGGCTCATGCTCTCCACAGGTTTACAAAAAGCTTAGGAATATGGGCTGTTGTTTGATGCCTTGAATGTTATCTCTCATTAGCAGAACCAGGAAATTCAAGCTTGAATACGGCGTGTCCAACATATTGTTCATTGCCAATAGCAAGTCTGTTTACAGCATGTGTTTGGCGAGGCAAACCAATGTGCCGATTGGCTTGCCCACCACCATACCTCTACACTTTCCTCCTGAAGTTTCACACTTAATTCAACCTCCAAACGATGGTTGTATTCATTTATTGTTACAAGATAGTAACAGGCCTAGTTTTTCCACTTTGTAAGGACTTGAGTCTTGAGGTAAATTTGTTTTTACCCACTATGATGTGAGTAGGATCTTCAAATCAATCTGGTGAAGTTTTGAGTTTTGCTTCACACTAGCTAGACTTGCAATTGCATATGGCTGTGTTGTAGACTGTGGAGACTGTTACTAATCGAATGCCAAGGCAGTCATATGGAAAATCAATTTCAAAAAGTTTCTTGGGACTTCTTCATGGATATTATGGAAGTAATGGAATGTAGTACTATACGGAGACAATAGATATATATGGAGTTGTATTTCTTATTCTAGACTAATCGGTGTTAATTAATGGATCTCCCACTGAAGAATTTACTACACACACACAGAGAGGATTGAAGCAAAAGCAAGGAGACCCATTGTCACCTTTCTTGTTCAATTTTGTAGCAGAAAGTTTGGCAGCTATGGTACAACAGGTTGTTGACAAATGGGTTTGGTTAATTAGGAGTCACTGTAGGGTGGAAAAGCTACTGGCTAAATATTTAAGTCTGCCCCAAGGTATGAATAATGGAGACGATATCGGTTGTAGAAAGAAATCAAAGTACGTTTGGCCTCTTGGATTGGAAAGATAATTTTCTCTCCCTTATTGCTAGAATAGCCTTGATTAAAGCTATACAGTCTCCCTCTATACTGTCTGTTCATTTTTAAGATTCCGGTTGGAGTGGTTAGAAAGATTGTTGGATTACGACGAAATTTTTCTAGGGAATAGAAGTGAAGTGGTGACAAAAAGAAAAATTTCTGGTGGCGTGGGAAAAGATTGCAGTGAATGGGGACCTTGAGGATTGTATATGTAGGATCAGTCCATTTATGGCAGCCTAGGCCCAGGTACACAATGAACAGTATAGTTAGAAGTGAGCAGTGAACATTGGGCTGAATTTCAATGGGCCACTGTCTGCTAGAGCAGAAAAGCTCCATGGGCGTCCATATAAGCCAACCTCGTTCTGGTCCGAGAAGAGAAACACAATCCCACCGGAGAAAAAAGGGTTCCAAAATCTAAAAAGCAGTTGAAGGGGGAAAACACAGCAAAAAAAAAAAAAAAAAAGAAAACAATGGTAAGGGGGGATCGCTCATTGCAAAATAGAAATTGATGATAAAGCAATTTTTTGACAAGTTCAATTAAGGGACAAAACTAATAGGCCTCCAGTTATTAGTCTATAGATTAAATTAGATTAGATAAGTTTTAGGAGAGTAAGCATTTTCGCTTACAGTTTATTAAGATATGGGTAATTCTCTCACTTTTATATCTTTTTTATTCTCGTCTATATTTTACTAACTTCATTACTGGATTTTCCCCAAAGTCACAAACTCACATAATTTCCACTATCATTGCAAGTGGTCGCGTAATGGACTAGAATATGATCCTACAAAACACATTTAAAAGATATTACAAATACTTGAGATTTGTTAAACAGTAAAAATACCTTATTTTAGTGCATTACTTTTGTAATCTGCAAAGGGTTGATGAGTAGCTAGGGTATCATCAAGAAATTAATAACCCTATAGAAATAGAATTATGATCGATATAGGGTTGGCATGCCATTAGTGGGACTATAGGACCACTACTGGGATGGGACAATGAATATGGCTTCTGACAAACTTGCAGTTTGTACCATTTGACTTAAGCTAGTATAACTTACAAATGAGCAAAGTGGGTCGAGCTCCTTGATAGTGTTAGGTTTGACATTCTAAATTTCTAATAAATTCAAGGTCGGCAGGCCTACTCTTTATTATTCCTACATTATTAGAATCGGATTTGGCTTGCAAAGATTTCATATGGTTATCCAATGAAATAACTCATTAATCTTTTCCAAAAATCCTGAAGGAGAAACTTCACGAGCACAAACGAATTTATTCTTACGAGCTACCGAGGCTGATCCGTGAAATGATTGGGGCTTGGTGCCTTGGTTAGTGATATTAAGTTTGTAGGAAATGTGCTTACTTCGTCTTCTGAATTAATACCCTTTGCGTAAAAGTTTTTTTATATACAGATATTAGAAGAGTATCCACACTATGCCCCGGCTTAATTGCTTCAGATACTTTGACTCCGCACACTTGTGTTGTGGGGTGGGATCATTATCAGTAATGTAATTTCTAGCTATAGGCCTCAATTTTCCTAAGACTCAAAACCTTTATTTACAAAACTAGAGTGGAAAATTACACGAAAAAACATGTGTTGATGTTTAAAACATGCCAGATTCTGTACATATGTAGGACCAGACAACACCATCTGTTTCTGCTCTTGGCCCGTCTTGATCAAGAGTCAAATCAGGTGATGGGTTAATATCAAAAGAAGAAAAGACTTGGCTGTTGTTTTTGTTACCTTCATATTTCTTACCCGAAAAGACTACTGGCTCCTCTTCTTCTTAATTATCAACAGAAACTGTTCATAAAAGATATATTTGTGATCAATGAAAGTAAAAATTGCGGGGGATATTACTGTGTGTGGATGACTCATGAATGATGGATGGAATTGAAAGGCTTATAATTTATACCAAACCATTCCAAAATTGTACCCTCAACAAAACTGAATATATCCATCTAACTTTGCCCAAACGTAATAATTTCACCGTGTGTGCATGTATTTTGTGGAATGGAATGGAATGTACTATATATATAATATATCCTCCTTTGGATGCTGCATTACCATAGTATGGTACAGGCAAACAAACAAAAATTACTAGGTATATAATTGATTAGAGTTGTTTGCAAGCGTAAGTGCCAAAAGTTAATGAAAATGGACCCTACTCACTTACCTTCCTGCTTGCCATTTCTTCCCCCATAGAAGAGGTTAGATAAGAAATGTATATAGAGAGAGATAATCACCGCCACTAGCTACCTAGAAGTCATTTTCAAGCAGGGAATCCGAAGACTACATGTACCCACAATTATAAATGTCTTTGTATAGGGCTAATTACATTTTGACCCCCTAAATTCCAGTCTTATTTTGACTCACCACCTGAACTTTTTTTTTCATCAATTGACCACCTAAACTCTTAATTTTATTCAATTAACCACCTCCGTCTGGGTGATTGGACTTCCGTCAGTTTAATTAACGGAATGACCAGATATGTGACATGTGTCAAAATCCTAACCATTGCTTAAAATCAGACATAATATCATGGAAAAAAATTATGAAATATAATTAAAAAATACAAAAAAAGAAACCAGAAATAAAAGAACAAAAGACCAAACCTTTTTTTTACCAACTGTAGTCATTCACTGCATATCAGCTTCAATTACATCCTCAGTAGGCCGCTAAGAAATTACTCTTTCTATTTACAAAACATAAAACATACCCTTCAAAATTAACCAGCAAAGCTTTAATGCGAGAGACCAAAGCATTAATACTCCAATGCGCGGAATCAACAAATATTGTAAAAGACTAAAGTTGAACCAACAAATATTGTAAAAGAAAGAATGTATTGTTCAATTAATTCCAATTTTTTTGCTGCTAAAAATCATCCCAGATTTTGATATCATTTGTGGCCTGGAATTTAATAAAATTGAAAACTTATATTTGATAAAACGCTGATTCATACTTTATCCTTCCAATTTTTTTTGCAATAAAGCAAAAGATAGATTGCACCGTGAAAATCAACAGCCCCACAATTTCTCTTTTACAATTTCCAAAAATTAAAATCCAAACAAACAAAGAGGAGGAATGGTGCTAATACCCAATACCCAGTGGGTTTCTTCTCCACCAGCTCCAGACACACTTGCCGAAACCCTGAGACCACAACGGTGATTGGTCCAAAACCCAGGACCTGTCGTTGACGACGATGGCAGCCAACTTCACGGCTGGCAACCAATCATGGGAGATGGTGCCGACCTTGATGCAAAGGCCACAGGCGTGATGGGTGAAGTTGGGTATCTCTTCGATGGAGTGGATCATCACCGGCGATGCAACGACGGCCATGACATGAAGTTTTCTCTTCTCCTTCTTCCACTACTAATGGGTTTGATTGGGTTCTATAGTTTTCTTTTCTTTTCTTTTCTTTTTTGTTCTTCGTTTTGGGTTTTATAAAAAAAAGAAAAAAGAGAAGATGGGTTTTGTTCTGTGATTTTTGTTTTTTTGGGAAGAAGGAAGGAGGCGATGAAGGGTTTTGGCTTTGTGAATTTGGGCGAAGGAGGGAGAGGTGAAAGGTTACTTTAGATTAATAATTTTGGAGTAATTGCCTCGGAATAAATTTAATGAGTAATTTTTTTTACATATAATTGGCACAATTTAATCGACATCTCTTTATTTTCTTCCTCTTTTTATTTTTTTAAATTTTATTTAATTTTTATGTGAAGATAAATTTAATGGACAAGATTGTTACACGTGTTACGCATCCGTCTCACCTAAGAATCTAACTTAACAGAATTTTTAGAAACCCTAACGGGAGTGGTTGATTGAATATAATAGGGAATTTAGGTGGTTAATTGCTGAAAAAAAAAGTTCAGGTGGTGAGTCAAGATAAGACTGGAATTCAGGGGGTCAAAATATAATTAACCCCTTTGTATTATATGCCCGTACAATTATTTTGATAAGGCAGATGCCCTAGCTTTGCTAGCTAGCTACACACAGAGTTTCCTCCCCTGCTAACAGATAACAACACAGTAACATATTATCTGTAATCTTTGACTCTTGAGTCTCCAGAAAATAGAAGAGAGCCTAGGAAAATGTGCAGTGTTTAGGTGTGTACTATAAATGGCAATGCTCTGTTTTTCTTTTTCTTTTTTTTTTTTCTTGCCGTGGCTGGTGTTTTTGCTTCTGTTGCTGCGAAATATAAGGCAACAAGGAGTTTACCCCCTTAAAGTACTCTTTTTGATACTATTTTCTCGATTCCACACCACGTTTGGATAGTTGTGTAAGAATATTTCCTTTTTTGTGACCCATATAATATTATGTTTTATTTAATGACTGGCAAAATCCTATTGGTCAACTATTAGGGTTTTCTAATAGACACTTGATGGGGTGTATAAATACAATATTATGGAATAGGTCCTCGCTCTCCAGTCGCTTAACGTTCTATTACACCATCAGACAAACGTTAGAAAGAAAGACAGAGGCAAGAGAGAGAAATCTATTCATCATGAAGGCATCAAGACAAATCAAGAGGAGATTAAGAGAATATAGAGGACATTATGATTGACTCACCAGGTATGTCTTCAACCTTATGTTATTAGTGGGAGATAATTAGTTCTAAGGTCTTATGGGCATATTATGTTAATGATTGTATTAGGGATTAAATTATTATTTCTTGATCTCTGATTATTATGATTGTCATGTTAATTATCTAACATGTGGTAGCGGAGCCATAGTTTTGGATCAATTATCTCCCCTTTATGATGTATATAATTGATTAAAATTGTTTGGTTGGTTTGGGCATTATGTTTCACCCAAGCCAAATACGAATGCTGGTTTCTAATCGACTTAGAAAATAAGTGATGAAAATCATTGTTTGGCTTGTGCTATGTTCTTATCGATTATAGAAAGAAAAAAGAAAAAAAAAAGAAATAAACGATTATGTCATGACATATACTGTTGTTATGTATTATATAATTTTCTGCAAACTATTGACTTTATTGTGAAGGTTCATGCACAGTAAGAAATAGTTGCGTGAGTTGGTACTTATTGATTTTCTTGAAAAATCAATTTATAGTAAAATATATTGGTATAATAGGGAGGATTGTTTTGTTTACTGTTAAACAACGTATGTGATTGTGGGTTCTTGGTTTCCGTGACGACTATGAGGTGTGGCTGTGGATTTCTTGCTTTATGTGAAATCTGCTTTATATTTACGCATAATTCCACTTCAGTCCAGATATTATAAGTTTTGTCGTTCAAGCCCCTTAAAGAGATTACAGTTTAATCCTTATTGTTTATTTCTTATGCAATTGAGTCTAAAAAAAAATTTAAAGTTGGACTTGTTAACGGTCTCTTTTATATAAACATCTTTATGGAGTTTGATATCTACTTATGTATAATTTGTTAGTCACCAAAGTGGCCAAATTATAATGTTTTAAAGGTATCAATATTAAGAAAAGAGACACTTAAGTAAATATTTGATATCTATTTATGTACAATTTGTTAGTCACCAAAGTGGCCGAATTGGAATGCTTTATTGATATCAAAATTAAGAAAAATATTGATTTACTCATGAGCATATGATGCAATTAATGTGATGGTATGATGGTAATAATTTATTTTACCATGAGAAAGTCAAGTTTATTTTCATAAAATATTTAAGGATCAACCCAAAGGTTGATTAATCATTTTATGATTATAAACATAAAAGATGGTCAATTAATTTATTTATTAGTCATGTTTTGTATATCCAAAGATAACATTCATATCTACTTAAATATGTTAGTTTACCAATTATGTTAAATCTACTCAAGCATCAATTATGGTTATCATTGTATTGATATATTTCCCAAAGGAAAATATCAATATATACATAATGTATGTAGATTGAAATAATGAATTGTCTATATATGTGAGATTTATGTGCCTTACGATATTAAGTTACTCTTCATTCGCAAGCTTAAATTGTTATTATGTTATGCGGGCTTGAAGATTTATGAGACAAGTCTAGCTTCATTAAGTTTTTAGAATCTAGACTTATTATCTTCAAGTGGTAAGCCCACTGCTCCTATTTATTAAAGCAGTATTAACGAAATAAAAAAAAACTTTCCATAAAGCAAGGGAAAGATGAACATGCTAAGCTTTATGTTTATGCGAATGATTATGAAGATAATATTAAGTCATATCACCAGAATGTCTATTTTAGCAGCAAGATTGTATAGTATGAGAATAATTGTGAATGGTTATTTCCTTGTACGATTTATTGATCTTTTCTTGCCTATTGAGTGTAGTCCATTCTATTTTCTATAAAGCAAAAGAGAAATAGAGTGTGACATAATTGAAAGCATAATTGCTTAGAAAGAGGCGAGACTTAAGAACAAGGGAATCATACAATGATCTCATATGTTGCTCAAGAGCTAATGGAAAATCAGGAAAGAAAGGTGAAAAGAGCTATAAAGGATCATTTGCTCAAATTCACAATAACGAATAACGATAAGTGTCATTAAGGAAGAAAGACACTATTATGTGGGTTGCAAGACATGGTTCAAAACGGAAAAGACAAGCTCAATGCTTAAATATGTTTTGAATCAATTTAATTAAAGCTCGTTATATTTCCTGGTGGATTATGTGGATATAATATCTATATTTTGAATTTGATGCAAAATTTTATATTTGTATAGGATACCAATATAATGCTCCAGTAGAGGCCATCAAAACTTTTGCATGTTTTTACAGTGGACACCATCAAGTGTTTTTGAATACTGATTATCCACTTATTATTTTCAAATCTTGATTTATTTATCAAAATTTGATATTATATGTTTCCAACGACAAGAGTGGGTGTTCAACTTGTAGAAAATTTTATTTTAATATTTTGTACTTTAAGATGTCCTTCGTAAAGTGGATATTGGTTCCTTGTGTATAGATATTTTATTAAATTTGCATCATAATGGTTGTTCAAAATGTTGATTAGGTGATGAGGATTTTACTCATTTATGGCATAAAGATTTAGACATATGTCTAAAGAAAGAGTGCAAAGATTAATAAATAATGAAATCCTATTAATTTGATTTTATTAATCTTGGCAATTATGTAGTTTGTATTAAGAAAAACAAACTAGACACGCTTAAGAAAAATTGGCCACAAACACCTAGCTCTTGTGATTATGTTAAGACATGAAATCTTTTGATGTATTAATTTTTATTGATAATCTTTATCATCTTTGCCAATGTCTTTTCACATTATGGTTAGGTATGTCTATTTTATGAAAATCTCAATTGATAAATTACTTAAATGTATTTATCAATAAAGTTGAGAAGCAAATGGACAAAATGGTGAGAAGCATAACAAATTTGGACAAATTGTTGGTCCATTTGCAAGTTTTTAGAAAAGCATGATATTGTGTTAATACACAATGATGGTACATTGCAACTGAATTTAGTTGCTGAGAGATGAAATGTACCCTTATGGAAATGGTTATGAACTCAATGAGTAATTTATTATAACCCTCATTATCATGGATGTATGCCTTGAAACTCACCATTTGGTTCTTAAATAGGTTCCTATTATGACGATTCCAAGACTCATTTTGAGCTTTGGATAAGTAAAGAAATCTAGTCTAAAGCACCTGTATGTATGAGGTTGCTTGGTGGGAGTGAGAATTTATGATCCATATGAAAAGATATTGGACTTATGAACAACCAATATCTTTATTGGATATCCAGAGGGTGATATATTTTATTGTTCAAATCATTTTATCAAAATGAATGAAACTGAGATTGCAAGTTCCGTTAAGAATGGTGACATTAGTGGGAGTGGAAAATTTTTAACGGTAAAAGTTTATAAAGTTTTGTTACATATCTATGTACAAATAACTTTTACTAAAATTATTACTTCTGTAATTGTCAATCATTTTGACAATTTATTTAGAACAACAAATTTTTCTACTCATAATGATATAATCATCATCAATGAATTTACAATAAATGAATCTCAGTAAATAAATTATAAAAGGTCATATTAAGATGATCTCATATATCAAGAATATTTTATGATTTCATATGATCGTATGATTTATTTACAAGAGTCTGAATTCGACTTGGGATAAATGAAGGCTCAGTTTCACTTTAAGCCATAATGATTTTGAGATGTAGTTGAATGTCATGAAAGAAGAGTTGAAAAGAATGGATTACAACTAAGTTTGGGATTTAGTAGAGTTGCCAAAATTATGTGAAAGATTTATGTATAATGGGTCTTTAAGGCCAAACACGACTCTATTGGCAATATCGAAAAATATAAAGTCAAATTAGTTGTGTAGTATTATACTCAGAAAGATGGCATTACCTGCAAGAGACCTTTTATTTTGTTTCTAAAAGGAATTTTAAAAATCATTATGGTAATGGTGGCTCATTATGATCTGGGGTCAAACTAAATAAATGTCAAAATGCTTTTCTGAATAAAATTTAAAGGAAGAGGTTTATATGAACTGATTTTGGGCTTCTCAGTTGAAGAAAAAGATTACATGGCATGTATGTTGATATACATATTTAAGAAAGCTCCATGGTAATGGCATCCTTTGTTTAATGATTTCATTATTTTCTTTAGATTCTAATGAAACACTGTTAATCGGTGTATATATCTAAAGATCAGTAGGAGCAAACTAATTTTGTTTATGTATATTAACAATATCTTGCTAGCTAATTATGTTCTTGGCTTACTTATGAATTATAACCAAGAATTTCTTATCTATGAACTTTTGAATATATGATATGCTTGAGATATTTTATGTGATTGGAATTAAATATTCCATAATTGAATAAAATAATATTTTCGTTTGTCACAAGATGTATATATCAATAAGGCTCTACAAAAGTTCAAGATATGTAGATTAAATTCATCGAGTGATGTTTCAATTCAGGAGGGAGATTTTAGTCTCAATTAATGTATAAGAAATGAATTGAAACCTCACTAGTTGGAGAATATTTCTTGTGTATTCATTATGAGATGTCTAAAGTATGCACAAATTAGGAAGATTTAATACTCACATATAAGATGTCTGATTACATTAAAGTAATTAGACACTTAAATCCAAGCCTCACTGATTGTTGGACAGGTTGAAGTTCATGAATTGTTATTTGCTCATTTTAGATAAAAGAGTAATATTTCGGATGGATGTGACATAGATTGTCATTGCTATATCCACTTTTGGGGCTGGATTTATATAGCTTTTATAAAGCTATTATTTATGGGTTATGGCTGCGTAATTTTGTTTCAGGACTTGGGATTGTCGACTATATTGCCAAGTCGCTGAAAACTTATTGTAATAATGTTGTAGCAATCTTCTTCTCTCAAAGTTGATGTGTACTGTAAAGGTGGAAAATACATTAAGTTAAAGTACATTATCGTTAAAGAAGAAGTTCAGAAACAAAAGTGTCAGTTGAACATATAAGTACTGATATGAGTATGGATCCAAAAATGAGAGGGTTGTCACCTATGACATTTAGGTTGTATGTCAGTAAGATGGGTGTTTATTGAAAATTCTCTTCATAATTGATTATGGTAATGTTATTGACACTTTGAGCTCTTGATGGATTGTTTCTGATTTATCTAATTCTGTCTAATTAAGTTTGTATGCATACATAATAGTATATGAGGATACAGACAGAATTGGTCTTCATTGAAGACATCAAGTGGACCTGAACGTTTTATTCCATTTAAGTAAAGTAAGTATGAAACTAGTATGTGATACATGGAAAGAACCGTGTTGCAAATAATTAACACGGAACTGCTATGATCCTTGCTGGTTTTTGCTTATTTATGTGATGTTGATCAGTTAGATTATTTTGCACATTATGATCATGAAACGTATAATATCATGTGTGCCAAGTGGGAGAATGTAAGAATATTTCCTTTTATGTGGCCCATATAATATTGTGTTTTATTTAATGACTGGCAAAATCCTATTGGTCAACTATTAGGGTTTTCTAATAGACACTTGATGGGGTGTATAAATACAATATTATGGAATAGGTCCTCGCTCTCCAGTCGCTTAACGTTCTGTTACACCATCAGGTTAGAAAGAAAGACAGAGGCAAGAGAGAGAAATCTATTCATCATGAAGGCATCAAGACAAATCAAGAAGAGATTAAGAGAATATAAAGGACATTATGATTGACTCACCAGGTATGTCTTCAACCTTATGTTATTAGTGGGAGATAATTAGTTCTAAGGTCTTATGGGCATATTATGTTAATGATTGTATTAGGGATTAAATTATTGTTTCTTGATCTCTGATTATTATGATTGTCATGTTAATTATCTAACAAGTTGTTTAGCATAAGGTCACCATATGAGACAGAAATTATTGATTTTCTTGGCAGCATGCAATTTTTTTCTTCGATGGGGGTACGAAAGTTTCGTGGTTGGAACTTCTGCCTCGTGCTATTCTTTTAACTACATATACTAAAAGTTGGGTACTTTGGGCCCAAAAAAAAACAATTTAATTTTTCATAGAGGAAAATATAATTGTATATATGGGGGTTAATTTGTGCAATTTTTTTTTCTGTTATTTGTTGCATCTCTCTTTATATCCATCCATTATTGTATTGAATGAACTGAAATCTTTCTCCACTCCGCATAAAACAAACATGGACGCGTTGTGTGCTTAGGATAGTAATCACTACTAGAGAGTACATTACTAAGGGCCGGAATTAGTGATAGATTTTAAGTGAAATCCATTACTAGTACACACGT
>JAKUCV010003868.1:0-24455 GCA_028386065.3 Turnera subulata
GGGACGTTTCCGGGAAGATCACGGTTCGTGTGGATACCGTAGAGGAGCAGGTCTTCTTCTTGCTCTTACTGATTCCATACACAGTTAGGTGAAAGACCCTAACCTTACAGGTATGTAAAAATTGTTATACGGTTTACTAGCTTCACATGTGTTCTTGGTTGTTTCCCTTGTCTTCCGCTGCATCTTTTTGCTTCTATATAAATGTCATATTGCTTAGGGAAACTTACACCACCGGCATTATTTTAGTGAAGATGGTGGTCCGCGATAAACGAATCCTCTGACTCTCCTCTTGGTTTCGAGATCTGTGCTTTATCTAGAGTCAACAACAGGTTTTCCTCAATTTTTCCCTTAATAAATTTGGGTGGCGACTCCTTGTCAAGATGACAATCAGGAGAACACCGAGAATAGTGTGTGCCCAATATTTCCATGAGTTTTTCTGGATTTGTGGTAATCTCTTTGAACGAACTTAGCCGAAATTGCAAATACCGTGTATGCATATTCTGTCTAGGTTACTGAGTTTTAAGTGAGACCGTTTGTGACTTCAGTTACATCTGGGAATATGCATGGGAACGATGGTTCTTTCGGAAGCTGTTAATTCGTCTATCCCAGGAATCATCGAATCAGTTCTCTCCATTTAAGTTAAGCTAGTACATATGAATTATCATGAATCGTAGGCCATTGATTTTAAACCATGGCAACAAGGCGATATCCCCGCCAACCAGGCCGGCGGCGCGGTGCTCATAGAGATCACCCATCGTAGTACTACTCTAGCCCAAGCAAGTTTAACTTCTGAGTTGTGACTGGATCCAGTGTATCTGTGTTGGCATGATCACACCCATCATGTCCATGTAAATAAATTCAATTAACCATCTCGACCATCCATTGTTCTATTACCCAATTTCGCTACAATGCGATCGAAAGTACAATTAATTTTTTTTTTCAAAGGAAAGCTCGTAGTTCCAACATGCAAAACATGTTGTTTGTGCTTCTTATGTGAATTGGGTTTCTATCAAATAGGAGCTAATAATGGAGAAGCAGAACTCGATGATGGTTTCCAATACGTGTACAATGGCCAACGTGAGCATGGATATAGTATGTTGCTTGTAGTATTGTGTTGTTGAGATTTTTTTGCTTAAAATGCTATGAATGATTTGTTGTGCCTTGCTATACGATGTGTACACTGTTTAATACCCTGTGATGTGTTAGTGTTGTTGGATTGAGTTGTATGTTTTAAAACTCAAGAGACCTATGTGAGATTCGGGGAATATTGATGATAGTTATGTTAGTTGTGAATTAAGTTTGGGAATCTGTGATACTGAGATACTGATGTGATAATAAGAGATATTTTAGTTTTCTAGAGGAGCTGTGAGGCTGTGAGCATACTCAGGAATTATGGAATTAAAACAAGTCGCCCTAAAAAGTTCCAAGTTGGCATGGGCGCGGGAGCAAAACAGGGGAATATTGATGATAGTTATGTTAGTTGTGAATTAAGCTTGGGAATCTGTGATACTGAGATACTGATGTGATAATAAGAGATATTTTAGTTTTCTAGAGGAGCTGTGAGGCTGTGAGCATGCTCGGGAATTATGGAATTAAAACAAGTCGTCCTAAAAAGTTCCAAGTTGGCACGGGGGCGGGAGCAAAACAGGGGTGCAGCACGAGGACTTCCCAGAAGGTCACCCAACCTAGTACTACTCTCGCCCAAGCATGTTTTACTTCGGAGTCCTGATGGGATCTATTACATAAGTGCTTGTATGATCGGATCCGTCAATATCCCTCGCAATAAATTCATTTAACCACCGCGACCATATGTTGTTTTATTTCCTAGTTTCGCTACAAAGTTACCAAAAGTATAATTGATTTTTTTCTCGTTGTTCCAATTTTATTTCACTATAGCATTGGTTAGGGCCAAAAAAAAAATAAAACGGGTCATTCTAAAGAGCTCCAGTTGCCATGGTGCAGGAAGCAAGAAAAGGGGTGCAACACGAACACGAGGACTTCCCAGAAGGTCACGCTTCCTAGTACTACTCTCGCCTATGCACGCTTAACTCCAGAGTCCTGATGGGATCCGTTGCATTAGTGATTATATGAGCTGATCCGTCATCTCTCTCGCAATAAATTCATTTGACCATCGCGACCATATATTGTTTTGTTTCCCAATTTCGCTACAAAGTGATCAAATATAATTTTTTTTAAAAAAATATTTTCCAGTATTAGTTTATTGTGACAGTGAGGCTACAATTTCCTCTGCCAAGAACAATAAGTTTCACGAAATACATAGACGTCATATATAACTATGCAAAAGACATTGTTATGTATAAGGTAGTGGATATGAAGTATTTGTCTATTAGAGACATGTTTGTAGTTTCATTGACTAAGCCTTTATCTTGGATATGCTTGTGTAACACATTAGGTATTAAAACTGTGTAGGCTTGAACATACTTCACTTTATGATTATTATTTTCCCAATGTTCACAAATTGTGTCTAATGTTCCTCCTATCAATTAATTGATTTACATACATATATGTAGTTGAGTGTTATGCATATTTCTTGTTTTATTTATTGTAAAGTATTTCAAGTAGACAAGAGATTAGTCTTTTCACACAAGTAGCTGCCTCCTTATCTTTGTGATAAATGAAGATGAGACGAGTTTTAAGCAAAATTATCAAATGGATAATTTGAGAACCAATAGCTTAAGACTGTAGACGTCGAACGAGTAATGATAAAAGGTCATTTTATAGTTGAAACATGCTCGTCTAATCTATTTTATGGGCTAGAAATGAGTAGATTATGAAACTCAAATTTTGATATTTATGGTGTCTAAATATCATCTGTACATCATTTCTTATAGGAAAATGCATACACTCTAAGAGAAAGAAGAAAATGTTGTAGCACTTGTTTCATACCATGTGTGCAATTTGTCGACCACACGGGTTAACGTAAGTTCAATCTTTGCTCATTGTTGTGTGAGACCCAGAGCCTTTGTGGTGGCTATACTATGTACCTTCAGGACTCTAATCAGGTACTCGAGATTCAGCTTGATGTTTTCTATCTTAGTGTATTGCCAAAGGACCATGGACATTGATTTGGTCTGGCGGGCATGTCTAGAAAAGCGAGTTAAGTTGAGTCAAGGGGATCATAAGAAAATGAAGATCATTGTCGGAATCTCATTAGTTTGTATTTACCGGTAATCCAGTTATAACTTATGGTTATAATTGTGAATATAATGTATATATGTAAGGGAGATCTTCGGAAGATATCTACTGTTATTCGTTTGATCTAGGGTACCTGCATACTTTCTAATCTACTTAGAGTTTTTGGCTTTTGACGAGAGGCTATATATTCTTAACAGATGTGTAGCATTTGGCTCTTATGATATGTTAGTCGCACGGCCTACTTCCCTGTATGAATGTTTACTGCTACGATGAGAATAAGTTTCTCATAGTTGATGTAGATGAACACGACCATTATGCGTGAGTGAGAGATGTTGAAAAAAAGGACGTAGGGTCCACTCATAAGGGGTACTCACTACTTAACCCTAATTAAACTACTATGTAAAACACTATTATGTAGTATTATCCAGTGAGCCGTTAGACACTCGTTAGAAATACGTTATAGTGAGGAGATTTATATTGTGGAGACTAGAAGATTGATCCGACATATACCATGACGGCCTTCACCGACTAGTAATCCAAGCCGAGGCTCCTAATCCTGATCTTGCTTGCGCTCAATTACTAGGAGACTCAAATAAATCTCATGCTCATATGTAATAGGTTATCCTTCACATACCTCTAGGATTATCAAAGTAATATAAGTATCAAGTAATAACACTAGAAATTTTGACTAAAGAATTACAAAATTATATTTGGTGGCCTAATTTGCAGCTTACTAACTTTTTTGGCAATATAATGTCCAACTTATACTTTTAACTAACGATAAAATGTGATTAATCCGTAATTAAAGAAAAGCTTGTCATGCTAATTAAAAGGCTTTGAAAAGAGGGAGGAAAAAATTATATCGAAGCTTGTTTACTACGGTGGGCTACCAAGTCATAGTGTTAGCTAAATTATAGGGTCCTAAAATCTCTCCTCCCGCCTCTCCCTCCTAAAAATGCTTTCTCTTGGAAGTCTCCTCCAGTCGACAGCCAACAGCAATAACTTTAAAAGAGTTGGACCAAAAAAAATTACAAGAGTACAAATAATAAATAATAACTAATACACATGGGAAAAAAATAAAATAAAATTCAAAGTCGCTTGCTCGTTCGCTCCACCTCCGCTTAAAATTCAAGCAATGTTTTAATCAAATCCTCAGTCCTTTGTAAAAAAAATATATATAAAGGACTGACCAGCCCATTGTAAAAAGAAAGAAACTGTTTTGTTTCGCTCCGCTCCGCTAATCGCTACAATCTACTAAAACCCTTTCGCTGTCGTCTTTTCGTTTTCTATCTTTCAAAAAAAAAAAAAAAAAAAACCCACCCCCACACCCCTCCTCCCTCTCTCTAGAATTTTCGCACTTTTCCCTTTTTTTCTTCTTCTTTTTTTAATTTATCATCTCTCTCGGTTTAGTTCTCTTCTAGGGTTTTGCTGCTGCTACTACTAGTACTACTACTAACCGAAGGAGGGAGAGAGAGAGAGCCGTTTGTTTTGTGTGCGAGTCGAGTGTGTTTGGTTTGCTGCGATTGGAGGAGTATGGCGTCTTTGGCTATGGCGGCCGAGAAACTGAGAGACTTGAGCCAGCCGATCGATGTCCCTTTGCTCGATGCAACTGTCGCTGCCTTCTACGGCACTGGATCTAAAGAAGAGGTCCCTCTCTCTTTTTCTCTTCATTCCCCCACTCCACTCCACTCCCCTCCCCTCCTAGGGGAAGCTCAACTCCAACTCCCAATGCTTAGTCTCTTCTTCTGCTCTTCTTTTGTTTTTGTTTTCGTTTCTAGGGTTTTAGCACCCCACTGCTCTTTTCTCTTCTTCTCTCTCTCTCTCTCTTTCCTTAATACGTTTTTTCTTCTCCCCTGAGTCCGCTTGGCTGTGGCGGCGGTCTCTAAGCGGTTTAATTAAAGCGCTTGGGGTTTGGATTTCCACTAAATTGGTGGAGATTTCTCTCGATGTCTCATATCATTTTGTTGTTTTCTCTTTTTTTAAAAAATGCACCCCCGGTGAACTTTGTCTTAAGAGCATAAACTAAGAAGAAGAAGAAGGAAAAAAAACAAAAAAAAAAACAGAAGAATATTAGGGTTGCTTTTTCTCACTGTCTGTTTATTGTTGGTTACAGAGAGCGGCTGCAGACCGGATTCTGCAGGATTTACAAAACAATCCAGACATGTGGCTCCAGGTTGTGCACATTTTACAAAACACCAAGAACCTCAACACCAAGTTCTTCGCCTTACAGGTCAGTTGCTTAGATATGCAGCCACTCTTAGGAATGCCAGTGCTCCGTTTGTTCCTTCTTCTATTACACTGCGATCCTCAACGCGTTAAAGTTTGTTAAGACTGTTTCTGTTTGGTTGTATGAAGGCTATCGTGCTTTCGCCTGTCCTTATTTCAAGCTTGGGAACTTCCGATTTTCATATTTCAGTACATTACTCAATTGCAGTTGTGGTTTGGGGAGTGAAATTTATGTTTGTTGGTTCAGGAGTGGTACTTTGTAGCGAACTAATAAAAATTAGGAAAAAGAAGCTAGTGTTGCTCTGTGCTGAAAAGTTCATCTGTGAGTGTGTCTCGGTCTGAAAAGCCTTCCGGCCCACTTTTCTAACTGAGGATCTCATAATGTCTAAGCTGGATGTCTCTACACTTCAGACTGGAGCCCAGGTAGACCTTGTGCTCCTGCTAAATGTGAGGATGCAGCAAGCGCCTGCAGAGACTGTATACTCCTGGCCAGTGTAGGGGACTCGATGTAAATTATGGATGACATTTAATGTAGTTGGAGACAAATTGTGGATTGGACCAATAGTTATGGAGTGTGCCTAAGTGCATAAGTTTTTTGAATTGTTTCATCATTCACTAGATATACATTTTAGCGGTAGCAACATAATTCAGTTATGGTTCTGAATTATTATTATTAAGGACAAAAATTAGGGACAGAAGTGGATTTCGATTTGGACGATTAGCTGTTGTCATTGTTAATGCTTTTCCACCTTTCTGAGGCAATGCTCCTTTTATGGTTTGTACTTTTGAATTGAGCATTCCATTTGTGGGGCTTGTTTCAAATTGACAACTGGAGACTCATTTGGTTCTCCCCTGCCATTAGTTACTACAAATTTTGCATTAGGTGCAGTGACTGAATGGGCCTTGGGTTCTTTATTCTTTTTATCTGTAAGTCGATGCTGTTAGGAGGAATTTCTTTTGGATTTTCTGACAGGTAGTTGCTTTTATTGTTTTGGAGAATCAATGGGCCAAGGTTTTTAGACACCATTTTGCTTTGTGTACAGGTCCTAGAAGGCGTTATAAAGTATAGATGGAATGCATTGCCTGTTGAACAACGAGATGGGATGAAAAATTACATTTCTGAAGTCATTGTACAGGTGCGCACTTTCTAGTATTGTTTATTTAAGAGGTCAGAGGGATACCGATCTCTTCTTTTGAATGCTTCTTACTGCATCGTTTTACTGATGATGTTCTCCAACTATGGTCTCTTTTGTAGCTTTCAAGCATCGACTCCTCTTTCCGATCAGAAAGGCTATACGTGAACAAGCTTAATGTCATCTTGGTGCAGGTATGATTGATTATTAGAATGTGTAGATGACTTAATTTTACTGCCTTTTATATTAACATTTGGTGGACAAGAAAGAACCATTGTATTTGTGACTGCTGAAAATGCTACTTCTGAGCTGGCCTCTTTTATTTATTTCTTTCTTTTGCATTTGATTTTGTATTGATCCTTTAATTCGAGTGTTTTCTCTGATGCATTCACCTGCGTGATTTAGTTGTACAGTTGCGCTCTCTTAACTCCTAAGTTTACTATTTCCATTTTTCTACAGATTTTGAAGCACGAGTGGCCAGCTAGATGGCGAAGCTTTATTCCTGATCTTGTTGCAGCTGCTAAAACAAGTGAAACAATTTGCGAGAATTGCATGGTTATATTGAAAGTAAGCTTCTTCCTCTATTTTCTTTTCAAATGGAAATTATGTTTGTTGTTCATGGCCTGATATGAAGCTGTTTTCTGCTTAGCTTCTAAGTGAAGAAGTTTTTGATTTCTCTCGGGGAGAGATGACTCAGCAGAAGATCAAGGAGTTGAAACAATCATTAAACAGGTACTGTGTTACTACTGCCTTTTGCTTTGATTTATATGCAAATATCTTCCAACCTAACAAGTTCTAAATAGTGAATGGGCTGCTATTGGCTAACTGATGATATCAACTTTAAACTTATTATCTGAACCCTCCACCCAAAAAGGAATTTTCTGCAAACTATTTCTGTTGGATTTGGGTCTCACAGTTAATATACTCAAATGAGCCAACTGATTTTTTGGAACAAAATACTTAATATTCATGATTTTGATTGAAGTGATAGTTTCTTTTCTGAAACATAGTAACTCGTCTTTCCGGATGAAGTTACAGAATGCAGTGTATGAATGATTACGAATGCATACTCTTTGTAAGGCAGCATTTTTACTATTTTACTTCTTAATAGTGAAATATCTGCACAGTGATTTTTCTCATTGTGTAGTTTGCATATAATATTATTGCCAACTCACAATCCTTGCCATTCATGTCAACAGCAGGACTTGTGGATGACACTTGTCTATATTCTCATGCTTCTGGCATATTATTTATTTTGTTTTTAAAGGAATTCAATACTATGGATTGTTATTTGGTTTGTGAATAATCCTATTTGTTGTACTATATTATTAAGTTTCTGTCCCATATTGTATGCATTTGATGTCATGTTTTTGTGTCCTTTCTTGTGGACATCTTTCATGTTTATTTTATTCTCTAAGAGGTGTTCTTTTGTTGTCTACAGTGAATTTCAACTCATCCATGAGTTATGCTTATATGTGCTATCAGCCTCTCAAAGACCAGAGCTGATTCGGGCAACATTGTCCACCTTGCATGCTTTCCTCTCTTGGATTCCCTTGGGCTATATTTTTGAATCCCCATTGGTGCGTTAAATATTAACCGAATAGTGGTCGAAAAGATGCTTTTAACTGCCAACGTTGCTACCTATTTGTAGTGATTACTTTTTAAAAAGATTTTAGCATGTGTTCTTATACTTTAATGCTGTTTGCAGCTTGAGACGCTACTGAAATTTTTTCCTATGCCAGCTTATCGGAATCTTACTCTTCAGTGTTTGACAGAGGTACTTGTTAATAGAATTAGAACTTTTTGCTGGCATTTCAACTGTTGCCTCTTGTTTATAGTTGTGATTGTTTGCAGGTGGCAGCCCTTAATTTTGGGGATTTCTACAATTTGCAGTATGTGAAGATGTACAATTTCTTCATGATTCAGTTACAGGTGCAGTGGGACACCTTAGTTCAAATGTTTTGATTGTTATTGGAATATTATTGTGTAGTGTCTCATAATGTGATATGAATAAATTTATAAAGCTGTGAAATTGTTCCTTCTGGTTTTTGCTTTAGGCTATTCTGCCACCAAACACAAACATCCCAGAAGCTTATGCTCATGGGTCCAGTGAAGAACAGGTTATTGTTTCTGCTGTAAATGTTTTTCCAATATGGTCTAAATTTTTTGTCTTTGATTCATATCCCTATCACTTTGTTGCTGCAGGCATTTATTCAGAACTTGGCTTTGTTCTTTACCTCATTTTACAAGGTAGGTTCATTCTCTAAGCTTGTGGAAATCCTCTTAGAAATATGTTTATGGTTCAACATGTGCTTAGTTGAGTAAATGACATGAGATATTCATGTCTGGTTTGTGGACATGAATTGCACTTCTACCCAACTGACATTTCTGAATATTTTGTCCAGTGTCATATTCGAGTGCTGGAGTCTTCTCCGGAGAATATGTCTGCATTGCAATTGGGTCTTGACTATCTAATTAGCATCTCATATGTCGATGACACAGAGGTTTTTAAGGTGTACATTCTTTTACCTCTGTATTGGTCCGATCCTACTAATGTTTCCTTTCATATGTTCTGACTTTGCTTGATAATTCACTTGATTCCTAGGTCTGCTTGGACTATTGGAACTCCTTGGTTTTGGAACTCTTTGAGGCGCACCATAATTTGGATAATCCTGCAGTAGCCGTTGGCATGATGGGACTGCAGGTACTGTCTCGTCTTGTTAAACAATATTTTTGAAGTCATTCTCTAGTTAAGTTTGCATCCTTGTGCTGGTTGGGGTGTCTCTTTGAAACTGTGGCTCTTGTTTCTGTTTGGGATTAAACTACCTTTGGGGATTTCAAAGTAGGAGAAAAGAATTGAAGAAAACAGTGAAAACTTTCTGAATTCAATAATTTTACTGCAAGAATCTAGGGTGGTTGACAGTTTCTTTTTCGTTTATGTTTCATTCCTGGAAAAGAGTTCCTAGTTCACCTTCCCTTCTGTTTCTGTGCTTATGTATTGGAAGCTGTTATTGTGGATTTTCAGAGATTGGAATTGATAACGAATCTGAATAAATGGTTTATGTTGACTGACTTCTCACTTCTGTTCTCTACTGATTTTAGTACCCCTTTTTAAAAAATTTGAAGATCTAAAGCTTTGCAATATGTTTGAAATTTGTAGAATCGTTTTTGGTCTTTGTGATATTGAGAGTTGTGTCGTTGTCTTTGTTTTGGTTGAAAGTCGACATTGTCTTTTTTTTTCTCTGTTGTACTTGTGGATCTTGTTTAATTGCTTACTAGATGACGTTACGTTCATTTTCTATAGAAGTTCTCTGGATTACTTGGAAGTTTCTTTTGCAAGTACTTTGTTATGTGCTTTTTATGGTCTTGTGTGACTCACTCTGTTTCTATGCCTGGAATTTTGCAGATGCCTTTGCTTCATGGCATTGCTGATGGCGTAGGTTCACAAGTTCTCCAGAGAAGGCAGCTTTATGCTGGCCCAATGTCAAAGTTAAGAATGCTTATGATTTGCCGAATGGCTAAACCTGAAGAAGTTCTGATTGTTGAAGACGAAAATGGAAACATTGTTCGTGAAACCTTGAAAGACAATGATGTTCTTGTTCAATATAAGGTGAGACATTGGTTCTTGATTTTCCAGCAATGGTAACATTTGAGTGATAGTAAGCATTCTCAAATGAATTTATGCATAGATATGGCTATAAGAGCCAAGTACGTCCTGATTGTGGATGGCATTTGGGTGGTTTGTTGGAAGCTGTAGTAAGAAAGAGCACTGTCTTATTTGAAACTATGGGTCAGTAAAATTACAATGCTGCCTATTTCACAAGTGCTTGGAACTTTTCTGAGTAGAATATTAAATAGTTTCTGGTTTTTTCTTTGTGAGGATTTGAATTCGGATCTCAGACTAGTTTACCAAATACAAACTGATAAACTCCGTTAGTTTCTGCATTCTTTTGATAGGCTTGAGTCTCTTTTCCAGACAGCAGAGGCCCAGTCAATTAAATTTTAGCAGTTGCAGATATCCAAGTGGAATGGGCTTTAATATTTTGGAGATCTAATGTTTTAACTTATGATTTTGAATTGTAGTCCTGCGTTTCTTTTTCCGATCCTTTTTCCTTAATTTCTGGCATTGCATAACCTAAATGCAATTGTGCAGATCATGAGGGAAACTTTAATCTACTTATCACATCTTGATCACGAGGATACTGAAAAGCAGGTATGTGCCAGAGCTTGTGGATGTCAGGATTTTTGAAAAACCTTAATCTGTTTCCTTTGGTTATGAACAATAAATTACAGTTTTGAGCATTATTTTATGCATTCTGTGCAATGAATCACACTAGGTTGCCCACTCGCTCTTATGTTAGTACTCGTACGCCTGTTAACTTTCGACCATATGTATTTTCATTCTTTCATGCACTTTGCTTTTTCCTTATGAATTATGGCTATTTTTTAAAATGATGCAACAATTAAGTTGGAGAAGATTGGGAAAGAGATGATATACTAATTATTCATTTGTTCATTAATTTTCACTGTGTCATGCTTGAATCTGTATGTTGCTGTCAATGGTGTTCTAGAATCGGCGATAAAAAGGCAGAACAAATTATGAGAAAAATATGATTCTAAAATGATATTAAATGCCATGTATAAGGGATGTGTAGAGTGTTAGGTACATCTAGGCGCAAACTTGGAAATGAGGGAAACCTGACAACGACTTCAGGGAACCGGGAAAGGTAGCTTTCAGTTTCCGTACTACAGCACTGCTTCCTTGAATGTTTAATCATTTTGAAATCAGTGATGTGACTTTCCAACAATCTTATGATTTGCTGTTTGTTTTTCTTAACCTGAGGTCTTGCTTAAACTCTGGGTTTCGGTAACCACACGTCCATTAGCCCTTGTGGAAGGCAGTATCTGGAGTGAAAAGGATGTTTAACTTGTTTGCTGATCTTTCACAATATGACTTCTGCTATTGATTTGCCTTCTTAAATTGAGCTGCTAATCACCTTTTTGATGCAAAGCAGATGCTGAAGAAATTAAGTAAACAATTGAGCGGTGAGGATTGGAGCTGGAACAACTTAAATACGCTCTGCTGGGCAATTGGATCCATTTCTGGTTCCATGATGGAAGAACAGGTATAGGTTCCTACTGGAACATTTGAGGCCCAGTTCAACTTCTCTTTGTGGCTGAAATATTTGTTTCTTGAATCTGTAGTGCCTGGTTCTAGAGTTCATTATGGTATAGATTTATCTCATGGAATGTTTCCTCACTTCCAATTTCCTAGTATGAACATGTACTGGAATCTTCTGGTTCTTCCTGCATTAGTGCTGGATTTTTACCAGTCATAGCTAATCTTATTAAATACTTTTTTCCCACTAGGGATAAAACCTCTGCTTTTTTAAGTTCTGTTTCCAGTGATTGTTTTTTAAAAGTTTCTGAGTTGTTAATTTACTAGTTTTTTTGTTTGCTTGTAAACAAAAAATGACCATCATGATTCTTCAAAATGCAAAATCGAACTGTTTTATTGATGTTTCAAAATAAGCCATTGATTTTTTTGAACTTTTTGATGCTGTTAGACTTTAGTGTGGCCTAACTCGTTTTTCATTTGTCATAATAAGTCCTGGCGCTGCTCCCACAACACATTTTCTGCTCGTTGCTTGCATCCTCTTTTTCATTTTTTTTTTTTATTGGATTGTGTTTGAGGGTTGGATGGGTGGTATTTTAATCTCATGACTACATATTAGGTTATTGAGTTGGTAGTGTCTATTTCTTTATGCACCTGCTCTGGTACTTGATAGTGTAGATTAAATACGTGTATTATCTTCCATTAGTTGGCAGCTTGCTCTTGATTTTCTTGGATCTTACTTTTATCTCATCTCTTTGATCTGTTTCTTTTTAAGGTTTTCATAGAACTATGTTCTTTCTGTTAGTACTTGTAAATGGAAATTGGCATTGGCAGCTGTTTCAACAAATTATTCTTCTAGCATAATGTTATGATGACTTTTTATTTGGAATTTTTGAATGTCTTCTTACTGTCTATAGTTGTTAAATGATGCTTTTCTCATTTCTTTTGACTTTGCTTATTGACATGTTTCACTTTATTGGTTGTATGGCAGGAAAATCGGTTTCTTGTGATGGTGATCCGTGATTTATTGAATTTATGTGAGATCACGAAGGGGAAAGATAATAAAGCTGTTATTGCAAGTAACATCATGTATGATTTATCTTTGAAATGGCATTAGAGTTTTTTAATCTTCATGGGGACTAATCTAACCTCATTGTTGCCAATTTGGTTTACCATGTTCTGGCGTGTCAGTAACACTGAGTGTAAGGAAGCGGGAGAAAACTGAAAAGTGATTAAAAAAATTTTCGGCCTTAAATACTTATGAATTGGTAAATTAGGGAGCCTATACAACCACCTTGATGCAGGCATTATGCATCTTCTTTTATTTGATTTTCTAATTTCCTGTTATCTTAATTTTAAATAATAGTTGCATATCTTTGCAGGTATGTTGTTGGGCAGTATCCAAGATTTCTCAGAGCTCATTGGAAATTCTTGAAAACTGTTGTCAACAAACTGTTTGAGTTTATGCATGAAACACATCCTGGAGTCCAGGTTATGATCTTTCATGTGACAATTACAAGTCCATTATTCTATTGTTGTTTGTCTTGAGATGAAGCATGTTCTGTTTGCCTGCTTTATGTCATGGCTGATTATGATTACTTTCCAGGATATGGCTTGTGACACATTCTTGAAAATTGTTCAGAAATGCAAGAGAAAATTCGTTATTGTACAGGTTACCGTATATTTGCGTTTCACACTTTCTTTTCTGTTCATACCCTTGATGCTTAAAGAAGTAATGAGAAGTACATCTGTTTGCTTACAGGTCGGAGAAAATGAGCCATTTGTATCCGAACTTCTTACTAGTCTTGCAACGACTGTTGGTGATCTTGAGCCGCACCAGATTCATACTTTTTATGAATCTGTATGCCTCCTTATGCCTTGGTCTCCTTGTGATCAAAACTCCAAATGTGTAAATTTTGTCTCATTTGAGCTTTTCTCCTCCAGGTAGGGCAAATGATTCAAGCAGAATCTGATCCCCAGAAGAGAGATGAATATCTGCAGAGATTGATGGAACTGCCAAACCAGGTATGTTTAGGAACTAGCTCTCATCTCATTTCTGCCCTTTCCATTTCTTTAATGCAAGTCTGTATGCAGCTTTGACAAAAAGGTTCTTCGTTATGACCTGTACTGTCTGTATTAGAAACTCTGTTAAGTATGGTGCAACCTCTCTGTATGTGATAGTTTTTGAAGTCAACTTTAATGTATTATTTTATCTTCAAGATGCTGGGAATGATCTTAATTTTTGTTTTTGGTCTAAAATAGAGCATAAGACATCATGGTTTTAGTGTATAAAATATTGATTATGCTTTCTTAGACTTCTTTATAGTATATTATTGAGTTAGCTCCATCTGTAATCCAAGTAAATTTGAAAAGCTCTCCTGGAATTGCGTATTGCTTTCTCAACATAAATCAATTTTGTTAAACAATCTTTCGGATGCACCTGACATAAGGCTTCGTAAATTTCAATTAAAACCCGATCGGAGGGGCCTGTCCCCTCTCTGTCTTCCAATTTTTCCGTACTGAATGTTTTCTTGGTGAATTTACTTTAGGCGCTCTTTTATCCTCGTTGAAAAGCTTGCCCATGCTAATCTACTTGTTATAATTCTGTTTTTTGCTGCAGAAATGGGCGGAGATTATAGGACAGGCACGCCAAAGTGTTGATTTTCTGAAAGATCAAGAGGTGATCAGGACTGTGCTTAATATATTGCAGGTATGTTTTGTTTTCACAAAGTTGCTTATATGTGGAGCTGAATAGTACTTGACTGAGGGAGGGAGGGACCAAATGTTGGTTATTTAAATTTTTTTATCTTGCAACTTTAATTTAGAGCTCTTTATGCGCAGCTTTGCTGCATGTTACTATGTATGGTTGCATCTCTGCTATGATAGATGATCTTCTAGGGTTCTCGACTCACTTGTTTTGTATTCTTTCTTCCGAGATGATAGAGTGCCAATTGAATTGATTGTTTCTTTGCAGACAAATACAAGTGTTGCAACTTCCCTTGGAACATACTTTTTATCCCAAATCTCTTTGATATTTCTGGATATGCTGAACGTTTATAGGTATGTTTCCAATGTTGGACAATGCGAGTTGAATTTATTGGATCAAACAGTGATGGCTAGTTGTTAACTAACTCGAGGATCTCCATTTATTTTATTTTTGGCAGAATGTATAGTGAGCTTATATCTAGCAGCATTGCAGAAGGAGGGCCTTATGCGTCTAAGACATCATATGTGAAGCTTTTACGGTGAGGAAATTGTTAGTTGGCGTCTAATCTAGATTTATCTGTTAATCCGAGATTTGTGTGGTTTGTGATATGCTCTCTGGCACAGGTCTGTTAAGAGGGAAACACTGAAGCTTATTGAGACATTTTTGGACAAGGCTGATGATCAAGCACAGATTGGAAAGCAGTTTGTTCCTCCAATGATGGATCCTGTTCTTGGTGATTATGCCAGAAATTTGCCTGATGCTAGAGAATCAGAGGTCCTATCACTCTTTGCTACCATTATAAACAAGTAGGGTTTACTTTCTTTTCCTCCAATGTTCTTAAGTGTATTTGTGAGACAGTGGTTATTATTTTGATGACAAGATGTACATATGTACCTTTTTTTTTATATGCTAACATACATATGTATCTTGGAATGCGAAAGTTGATGGTTTTTTTTTTAAAGGTTTTAAACATTATCTTTGCTGCTTGCTCATTGATTTGTGGTTTATGTTTGGATAGAAGTTGTCAGTTAAGTATTATGGTCCCATCACACTGAGCATTTGTGGTGGTGGGAGGGAGGATTGGGGCAGTGAAAAATGATCTGCTAAATTCCGAACAAACTGGGTTATCTGGGTTTTGAGCATTTTACCTACTCCTTTAGTGTAGAATGACAGTTCGGACTACTTGTTCATGTGGGTTTTCTCTGGGTTTGCTGGCTGGTGAGTCAATTGGCTCTGGGTTTTCTCTGCACATATAGTTGGTGATGTGGTTCGTATCAGTAGCATCTCTAGTTGAACCTTGTGTGGATGCCGATCTTATTGATCATCCGGTGTGGAATTAGGTTAGAGTTAGACTCTCCAGTTTCTGGAAAGCAGACAGTGCAATATATTTCTTGCATTATAGATATTTGACATTTACTAGTCAAACTAGGATTGTGAGAGTGAGAATGAGAGTTGCTCCATACTAGATCTGACATATCTAAAATTTAGTCCAGTCTTTTAAATACAATGGCTTATGCTGCACGGGAAGGAAACAAGAAATATAGTGTTAAATGGGGCATACTATGTTCATTGGCCTCAAATCTTCATCATATCTGCTTCTACTTGGAACTAGGAAAATATATCTTTCGAATCGGACTTCTTTATAACTAATCATTTTCTATTGATATTCTTTTGTTTTTCAAGGTACAAAGCTGCTATGATTGAGGACGTGCCTCGCATATTTGAAGCTGTCTTCCAGTGTACACTAGAGGTAAGAAAAATGATGTAAAATTTCAGCATTATAGTCGGGCTTTTTCTTGTTTTTTCTGCCCCTTTCAAATAATTTAGCTTGTGAATTATAATGCTTACGTTTTGTAAGGATAATATTGTTATGAGCATATTATAAGGTGTTTTTCTGTTATGACTCTTTTTTTGCTGCAGATGATCACCAAAAATTTTGAAGATTACCCAGAGCATCGCCTCAAGTTCTTTTCTTTGCTTCGTGCCATTGCTGCTCACTGTTTTCCTGCTTTGATTCGCTTGTCAAGCCAGGTGTGTGTGATGTTTTATTTCTAATTCACTACATATCTTGGAAGTCGTCAAATTGATGCGATAACCTGCAAATGAATCTGTTTATGTCACTATCCTTCTTTTATGATTTTCTTCGATAATCAATTTTTTTTATCTTGGTCTTGCTTTTTTTTCCTCTATCATTAGCAATTAAAGCTTGTGATGGATTCAATTATATGGGCATTCCGGCATACGGAAAGGAATATTGCTGAAACTGGCCTAAATCTGTTACTGGAGATGCTGAAGAACTTTCAGGTGTGTTTACTTCTTGTGTTATATACTTTTGTATCAACATTATCCAAGGGGATGCTCATTGTACGTGTAACTTGGCAGGGTTCCGAGTTCTGCAATCAGTTTTATCGGCAATACTTCTTGACAATTGAGCAGGAAATATTTGCTGTCTTGACAGACACATTCCACAAACCTGGGTTTAAGTTGCATGTCTTGGTGCTACAACACTTATTTTGTCTGGTACAGGGACTTGCTCTATTCTTATCTTTGTCTTTGGCTTCATGACTGCAACAGCTATATTTAATTGAAATTCAAATTATATCAGGTTGAGAGTGGTGCGTTGACAGAGCCTCTATGGGATGCTGCGGCTGTACCTTATCCTTACCCGAACAATGGAATTTTTGTCCGTGAATACACCATTAAACTTTTGGGTACATCATTCCCCAACATGACTGCTGCAGAGGTGAATATGATGAATATGTATTATTCTTGGTTAATGTTGCTATCATTGATAAGGTTGCTACCTTCTCATTTCACATAGACTGATACAAACAGAATTTTTCAGGTTACTTTGTTTGTCAATGGACTATTTGAGTCAAGAAATGAACCTTCCGTCTTTAAGAATCACATCAGAGACTTCCTTGTGCAATCGAAGGAATTTTCAGCTCAGGTAATGGTCTGAAGTACTACAGTTGGTTTGTGTTCTATTCTTTCCCTTGGTTAAGGTAAATGATGTGATAAAAGAATTGCTGTTGAAGCATGTGCTTGAGGGTTAAGCTTATTCGGTTGCTTCTGCAGGATAACAAGGACCTCTATGCAGAGGAAGCTGCTGCTCAGAGGGAAATCGAGCGGCAAAGAATGCTTTCTATTCCAGGGCTTATTGCCCCTAATGAAATTCAAGATGAGATGTTGGACTCGTAGCTTGATACAATGCCTATATTTGCCAGCTAATTTGCATGAAATCATAGCCTGCTGGGGAGATGCCGTGGGCAATTTGATTAGTTTACCCTAGTTGTCGATGGATTCGAACAGAGGAAGCATTCTTTTCCCCGCAAAGCTTTCCTGTGTGTGAAACCATTTTGATCGCAGGTCTGCCTCAGCTTCAATGTTTTGGCTGCTTCCAGACCAAAGCTGTTATATGTCTGTTGGCTGCGATTGATGTAGAATACTTAGGTGCTGATTTAGGAATATATGAGTCATTGTACGGTTTCCTAGATCCAGCTTGATACTGTGTTCATGATGGTTGGGATCAAACTGTTTAGATGACTCATTCTGGATTTTTGATTGATTCTCCTTAGGTGTAACGCATGCTGATATTGCGGCTTGTGCAGAGATTTAGGAATTGCTATGTTCCAATTGTCTTTTTTTCAGGGGTTCAGCTTTTGTTCCCCTGGTTCATGATATGTACTTTTTAATTGTGTTCTAATAATATATAGGTTTATTTTTTTCCAGATAAAAACATGATATATGTAGGTGCTGGATTCCCCCATTTTTCTGATTCTTTTCCGTTTTGTTTTTCAATAATGGTGAATACTGGATACATTAGAGAAGTTTTCTTGACAGGCTTGCATTTCTTTGTACGATAATCCCTCGCACCAGTAGGGTTAAACATCTCGCGCAGCGAGGAGGGAACATTTGAAATCTGTTGTTCTCTTGTCGGGAAAGTCTTCATGTGAAGTCACGACAATGGTCCTTGTGAGCCATCCATGCCCTCTTTTTTTTTTTTGTTTGGTACATCTGAATTACATAATTACCTAAAATCCCAACCTTAAATCATCCTCACTGGGATCGAATTCATGAACTCAATAGTGCCCTATCCTCTCACATGAACTTAATCTTTTCACTTTTAAAAATTCAATATCATTTCCATTATGTGCTTCAACACTGGGTTTTACTCTTCAAGCCTAGTTACGCTTAGGGTGTCAAATGAAATTTGGTTTCTTATCCGATGATAATGTAAACATTAAGTTAAAGATGATCGATTTACCATACGACAAAAAAAAAAAATTAATCATAATTTGAATACAAAATTAATAAATTGATTGATAGATCATAAATACAATAGTATATTTGATAAAACAGGGATAATAAGGATATCAACCATAAGCATTCTGCTACTTAAAAAAAATAATATTAAGCATAATAATAAAGATTACAAGACATTTTGCCCAATCAAATTCAGAATTCATATGTGTATCTTTTTTTTTTTGAAATTTAAATCAAATGGACGATATAACGTTTCAATATAACTAATATAATATTAAACAATTAAATATACAAATTATAAGAATTTACATTCATACATAAATTTTAACTCCCTTGGCAAATTAATATTAATCAATTCAAAATTAATCTGCATTTATGTTAACAATAATCTTTTGAGTAGTCAACATACCTTTCTAGATAGGATATCCTTTACTTCCTAAAACATCCAATAATTTAAAAAAAAATAGAAAAGAAAACGTATAAAGAGAAAAAATTAGTTTTTTTCCTAAAAAGTTTAATTGCTCTGATTTATATTGTTTTCCTTTTTCTAGTAAGTTTATGTTTCAAATTATATATATATTTTTTAATTTTTACTTCCTTTTTTATTTTTAATTATCTCCTTGGCTCCCTCCCCTTCTTCCCTCTTTCCTCGCTTTCCATCTCGTCACTGTCACCGCCATCCCTACAGCTTCCTCCTACTTCCTGCTCAGTCATTGCCATCATCTTCACTCCCTTCCACTCCCAATCGCCATCGTCCTCCTCTTCTTCCCTTCTCTTTCTCCTCCTCCACTATTAGATTTGTTGTCATTATCATTATCATTGTCACTGTCGGCTTAGCCTTTGCCATCACCACTATTCATGCTATTACTTCTGATATGGTCTGGAAAAATATGGAGGAATTCAAAGAAATAAGGTTAAGTTTTTTAATGAAGATAATTTTGTTATTAACAAAAATAGTTGAGGATAGTTTTGGCATGGAAACAATATTTGTCTTTGGGCAAGAATTCCGTTCCACGGCTTTGGAGTAGACAAAAATAAAAGAATTAGTCCAACTGTAACAACCTTAGTAAAAAATTTACTATTTTACCAAGACCATAAATAATTTTTTACAGAGTTTACTATAACGAAATAAACTTTGAAAATATTTTCACGGTAAACCAAGGCTCGGATTTCAAAATTATTTAATGTCCTTAAACTTTTTCAAAATGCTTAATATTATCCTTATAGTGTTTGTCCGAACAATGCAGCCTTTAGGATGAGTATATGCTTTTTTTTTTGTCGAAAGGGTAAATATATATTAATTCAAATCGAGTACAACTTACATATTACAATAACATAGATTGCTAAAAAATAGGGAAAGAACGTAATTAAAAACCACAAATATAGTGGAATAAATCCACATACAAAGCATGAACCATAAATACAAAATGATTACACTTAGATCCGGACATAGGCAAAGGTTAGAACACATACCAAAGAACTTGCAGCTGCCCATGAAAGGGAGGACGTGATGTCCGCATAAAGCAGGACTAGCCCCAAACAGCAACCAAGTTCGCATACAATGGTCGGCAGCTATCGGCTTTAACTCTGAGACGCGAGCAAGCCAAGCAATAGCCATCACCGGAGAAACGGAAGAAAGCTAATATCCGCCCTTGAGAGTAAACACTTCACAAACTGCTCCATGCTTCACACTATAACACCAAACCGTCACCTACAACAGACCCAATTGAAGGCCACTGGGAAAAAGGAAGAACAACTCGCCATCTCTTGCCTTTGTATCCGTAGATCTAGAAGCCTCGAGGTTGAAAGCTTCAGATCCATAGAAGCAAGGAGAACAGGCCAATGAGGAGATGTTGAGAGTCTCCAACAACAAAACGATGGATTTAAACACCAGATCTATTGCAGATCTACTAGATATATGTATAATAAAGGCTAAATAACACTTACAAGAAGAAAAATGGGCTTACCAACCAACCGGAGGAGCCGGCGGCGGTAGCCCGTACTCTCTTGAAGAAGAAGCTTTGTTTTTGGGAGAGAAAAAGAGGGGGACTCGTTTTGGGAGAGTACTACTGGTGGTCCTCTAGGATCAGTATATGCTTGGGCATCTGGTACTCTGACATAATATGGTGAACAATAGCAGCAATGTCCTTTACACTAGTGGGGGGAAAGAAAATGTTGGGGAGAATCCACGAATCCCAATGCGAATTCTCTCGTTTGGGAGAGCAGGAGAATATGGAGAGAAGAGAAATTGGAGAGGATTCATTCTCTCTGAGCCCACATTTTTTAGTCTCTCGGATTTGGAGAGAATTGGAGGAGAAAGTTAGCAAAATGACATGTTTATCCTCCTAATTTTTTACCCCAACTAACAATGAAGGATGTTATTGTAATTTTATCATTAAAATTTTTGTCAAAATAACAAAAAAGTAGCATTCTTCCGCACGGTCATTCCTCCCATCTTGAAACTTTCCAAACCTATGAAGAGAAAATACTATTCTCCTCTCACATTCATTCCCTCCACTTTCATTCTCTCTATTTTCTTTCTCTCACAATTTAGTTCCCAAACTTAGCGTTAAGGTTTTGGAAACTTCTTTTTCTTGGGATTTTTGGCGGGGATTTGGTGTAGGTGAAGCATATCTGTTTTGGCCGTGGCATGCTTCCTTTTCTTAGGAGACTTTGATTTGGCTACAGTAGGGTTTGGTAATTGGGGATTCTCGGTTATGAGAGAAATTTTGAATTTTCTGGTGACTCTAGTGGTTGAGGCTAGAGGGGGAATTTTCACGGGTGAAGGAAGGATGGATTATTGGGAGAGGACTTTGAAGGTAAGTTAGTCTTTCCCATATCGAGTAACCAAAGAGTTTAATGTGAGAGAGAAAGTAGGAGATAAGGCAAGAGAATATTGAAAGGTGCTGGAAGTTAAGGAAGGAAAGTGGATTTAATATGAATAGTGGGTGAAGATAAAAAAATCGGAGGTTATAAGGGAGAGTGAGAGGTTATTCAAAAGACCAACAATAAGAGACATACAACGCTACTTTAAAAAAATGCTCTATTTGTCTCGCAGTTCATGAGAGTTGTCAGTCTCTGATTTACTTTTACAATCGACCGTTGTAGAGCCTAATGCCTCTATCTGTGCCCATGATTATCTCTTTAAGCTACTTGATTCAATTTGTGGAGAAAGTGGCATTGATGGTGCCAAAAGTGCCTTGAGACCATCCATGGCGTATCATCATAGTTCCATTTATGACAACTGAGTTGTGAGAGTTTTGTATGAATGCTTACTACGAGATGCATATGTTATAAAGGTAAGGAAAAAAATCACGCATATGTTATAAAGGTAAGGAAAAAAATCACCTAACGCATTAGGGTGGATTGCGCATACCAAGTTCCAACTGAATTTTTGTGATTGGTCCTCCTTCAAGGGTTTTGTAAAAGTATTTGCAAACTGGTTCTAGGTTTTGACAAAGTCAAGAGCTATATCCTTGTTAAGCACATGATCCTTTTCATTATGTCTAACTTCAATTAATTCTTGAATGTTGAATAGAATTTTTGGTAAGATTTATCGCACTTGAACTATCACATAAGATAGACATACTATGGAAGGTAAGACCATAATCTAAAAGGGTTTGTTTCATCCAAAGAACTTGTGCACAGTAGGACCCAACAACCACATGTTCCGCCTCAGCAGTTGATGTTGCAACTAAATTTAGTTTCTTGCTTGACCATGAGACAAGAGATTTTTCTAAGAATTGACATGCACCACTAGTACTTTTTCTATCAAAAAGTGCAGCCGGAAAAATCAACATCAAAATAACTTGTAAGCTTGAATGCTTCTACTATAGGATGATGAGAGCACGACCAGGTGTCGCAGCCCAAGGCCATGACCTGAAAGACCAAAATTATTAATCCCTCGGATGGGGCCCTCCGGTGTCTCGGAAAATTCTCGAAAAAAATGTAGCAAATATGTCTCGATGTCTGGGATATTCTCCTAAATTTTTGTGAAGTCCCAACAAACTCACAATTTTTGGCGAATTTTGGAAGATTGGGGGTTCATGGACAAATCGGTGGCTAGGGAGACAAAAGGGGAGGCCACGTCGTCCTGCCTGGGCCGCCCTGAGGGCCGGCCGGCCTAGTGGGGCCGACTCAGGCCTCTGGTCGGCCTCCTAGAGCTGACCCAGCCATCTGGTAGGCCTGGTGGGGCCGACCGCCCTTCCGGGTGCTTTTCTGACCCAATCTTTGTTTCTTCCCTCCTTTCCAGTCGTGCCGGATTCGTTCGTGACCTCGGATTTCCTTTCTCATGCCCCAAAGTCCTCCGTTTTGAGCTCGGAACGATTTGACTTGAGACGCCCCGACCCGTATTTACCGTACACAGTAAACACGTGCCGGAACTGTGACAACCCAACCCAATAAAGCCCAACAACAATGTGTAAAACAATAAATTGGCCAACGGCCCAATAACAAAACTGAAAACCGGCCCTTCGGCCCAACCGAACCCCGGGGACATCAACAACAATAACTGTCTGGCCCAATGGCCCATTACAACATATACACAGCAGAGAACATAACAATATGCACAGCGGAAGACCTATTGTAACGCCCCGAATTTTCAAAATTTGATTTTTTCGGAATTTTCGAAATTTTATTCCAGTTTTACCCTTGGGGTATTTTCGAGGTTTTAGTCGAAGAAATAAATTATTATGTCTTGGTGTGTCAAGCCCTAGCCGGTTTCCTTCCCTTCCCTTTTCTTTTCCTTTTTCTTCTTCTTTTCACTTCTCTTCTTCTTTTCCTTTCTTTTCCAAGCCGCCGACCCCCCTTCCTTCTCCCACTCTCCTCTCTTTTTCTCTTCCTCTCTCTCCATTCTCTTTTTTCTCTCTCTCTCCCTCTTCTCTTCCTCTCTTCCTCCTTCCTCTCCCGATTCGGGTTGTTTCCTCTCCTTTCCTCCTCACTCCGGCCGCCTCTCCTTTTCTCCCTCTCTTCCTCCCCGTCGAGCCGCCGCTGCACGTGCTGCAGGCCGTCACCGCCGCCGTAGTCGGGTAAGCCCGACCCCCCCTCCTTCTTTCCTTTCATCTCTTGTTTCGTTTTTTTTTTCTCTCGGGCCGGTGTGTTAAATCGGGTTTTGTTTTTTTTTGTAACTCTGTTTGGTGGGGATGGTTCGTTTGGTGTTGATGGATGATTGCCGTGGGTTGTTATTTGTGTGTTGATGGTTTGTGTCGTTGTTGTTTGGGTTCGACGGTATTGTGGGGTGGTTAATCGGGGTGGTTCCGGTGTGGTTTCTCCGGCAGTGGGATTGTGTAGTCGTGTTGCTGTGGGTGTGTGGGTGCGTGGTTGCGTGTGTTCTGCCGGCAGAGGAGGGCAGATTTGGGTTTGGCAGCAAATTTCCGGTAAGGATGCGATTTTTCCTTCCTGTTTCCTTGTCGGTTTGTGTTGTGTAATTGTTGCCGTGAAGTGAATATATTGGCTGTTTGGTTTCTGGCAGTTTTGGGTGAATTCCGGCAAGGTCACCGGAATCCGGCGAGGCTCAGGAATTTTCCGGCGAGGCACGGGAATTTTCCGGCGAGGCACAGGAATTTTCCGGCGAAGGCTCGGGTCGTTATTTCGACACTTAACGGTATTGCTTGGTTGTATAATTTGTATTCAATTATGGCATGTAATAATAATTCGGAATTGGGGTTATGTATTTAACTGTGATTAGTGGAAACCGAGACGGGTAGAACCTTAGGCCGGTAAATACCGACACGGGTAGAACCTTAGGCCGGGAACCTTTGGACATCGAATTGACTTGGACTTAAGTAACGGGCTTTGAGCCCAATTCTATAATTAACTAAATAAGGACTTATGGAAGTGGGCTTTGGGCCCG
>JAKUCV010003868.1:25638-55188 GCA_028386065.3 Turnera subulata
TTTCTTTCTTCTTTTCCCGGAGTACGGACGTGGACATCCCAGCAGGTAGCTGTGCTTGTTCTCCCGGATTGGATCCATAGAGTCGGCATGCATGTTGTTTTATTTCTATTATTTTTACTCCGTTTGACTTTTCCGCTGCATTGGATTTTTATTGAGATGTCTATTGATTTTGGATTACATTATCGGCGGGTTGCCGGGTTTATGTTTTGATGATGTTTCGGCAGGATGCCGGGTTGATTTGTGGCTAGTTAAGTCGGATTATTATGTTCACCTTGACATCTCGTTTTATTGAAAATTTAGGATATTGTTTATATTGGTTTTCGTGTCCCGGGTTTCAGGGGTATTTTGGGAATTTCCTTTGTTTAAGTATTTTATTGTTAAATTGGGACACGGGTGTTTCAGCTTGGTAGCGGAGCAGGCTTCAGATCCTTGGTTTTAAAAAAGTGTATTAAACTTTGTTTTCAAAGTGTTTTCTGTGTTTAAGCCTGTTTCCGGATTTATGACTTAAAAGTGTTTTTGACTCATTTGCATTCGTATAGGCGTCGATATGGATCACGAGGGACAGCACAATGCTGAGGATGACGCCGCTACTCATGTCTCCGACAATGTGTCGGTGATGCAGATTCCTGATGGTCAGGGGAACAATAATGCAGCAGAGAATAATGTTGCAGGGGGTGGAGGTGGACAGAATGGTGTACCACCAGTTGTGAACCCAGCATTCCAGCAGTATCAGGCTTTTCTGCAGTGGCAGCAGTTCCAGCAGTTTCAGCAGCAGCAGCAGGGTGGCTAGCCGGTGGCGCCTGCCGCAGCTGGTGGTATGGAGAGTGGGTACAAACATATGGATAAGTCTGCTGTGAAGGAATTCAAAGGTGAAGGGGGTAATGTCAAGGAGTTTGATGATTGGTTTCGCCAGGTGGAGAATGTTCTGGAGAAGTTCACCTGTGCACCTGAGCAGAGGGCTCGATTAGCTGCACACAAGTTCACTGGGTATGCTTTGTCATGGTGGCAGGATCTTGTGGCTAACTTACCTAAGCCTGTGGAGATGCCTTGGGAGGATTTCAAGGAGAGATTCTACAAGGAGTATCTCTCTCTCTCTCTCTCTCTATGGTTATGATGGGCTTCGTGCCTGGTTTTATTTGGGCTTATGCCTGGTTGTCTCATGAGACGGGACCGAGCTCGACGCACACAGTAGGGGGCCCTGAATAATAAAATATTAATAAGAAATCTTAACACACAACAGATGAAGAATAATGAACAGTTGCTTGATTGTGTTGGCATGTTGGTACTGATTGTTGTTTGTTTGCATGCTTGTATTGTTGCTCATCTTTCCTTTCGGACCTGATCTGCACACTCTCATAATTAGATATATATTGCTCACTGAGTAGGCGACTCACATAATCGCCAACGTTGTTTTTCAGACCCATAGATAGGGTGCAGTTTTCTTTCTTCTTTTCCCGGAGTACGGACGTGGACATCCCAGCAGGTAGCTGTGCTTGTTCTCCCGGATTGGATCCATAGAGTCGGCATGCATGTTGTTTTATTTCTATTATTTTTACTCCGTTTGACTTTTCCGCTGCATTGGATTTTTATTGAGATGTCTATTGATTTTGGATTACATTATCGGCGGGTTGCCGGGTTTATGTTTTGATGATGTTTCAGCAGGATGCCGGGTTGATTTGTGGCTAGTTAAGCCGGATTATTATGTTCACCTTGACATCTCGTTTTATTGAAAATTTTGGATATTGTTTATATTGGTTTTCGTGTCCCGGGTTTCAGGGGTATTTTGGGAATTTCCTTTGTTTAAGTATTTTATTGTTAAATTGGGACACGGGTGTTTCACCTATGACTCACATGACAACAAGGCAAGCCCAATGCAACTAATGGATCCGAGTCCTGTCCGAGGGTACGCTTCAGCTCGCCCGGTACGTTCCTGCACTACAAACAACTCATCCTACGGGATGATACCCCGCAGGCGAGGGGTGAGTCCGAAACGCTCACCGACGAAAGATAAACAGTGATATATTCAACCGCAATACTTTCGAAGTAATGCAACCATCAAACAGATGAAACTACACACACAGCACGACAGAGGATTCTAAATCAAACAACGCATCAAAGAATCTAACACAACCAACACGTCAAAGGTATCTCACTAAATCACATCAAAGCCAAGACCAAAAGATTACTTATTAGTTTTTATTACCAATTTTATCTTTCGGGCCCCGTCACTGGACAAGCTAGGGTCGTACCTGGTTATTAACTAATTCTGGATGCCAGGCCCCACCACAATCCGGGATCAACATCCCCATATCTCAAATCCGGGATCAACATCCCAATATCACAAATCCGGGATCAACATCCCAATATCACAAATCCGGGATCAACATCCCAATATCACAAATCCGGGGTCAACACCCCAACCAACAAACCCTCTGGCAAGACACCACAGAACTAGTCTCTAACCATCTAGTCGTACCACTACTTTCCAAGTGACAATTACATCTTCTCAATTAAATTCCAATTTTCATTCCAATTTCCGTTATCCTTTTCCCAATTATCCACAATCAATAATCCAACATCATCCTCAACACATCATCCAAGAACCAATATCACAATCCAGTAATTACTCAACTTTTAATCATCACAGGATATTTCTCAGCACAACCAGTCAACAATTTCATATCACCAAACTTTCACATCAAACAATTCAACAATATCAAACCGTTCAACAATATTTCCAACACGACATACACAGGACTAACATGTTTCTACAACAGCATCAGCAATACCATAGCAATCATGTAACAGTCAACAATCATTCCAGCAGATCAAACAAACAACAAAAACACACAAACCACAAAACTACACACACAGCATTACGGGCACATATCAGGGTTTATCCATCCTCACCTGGTGTGTCTCTGAAACTGCTATCTGGTCAAATCCCGATACCCTATGTACATATAGGAACACAATAATCACTTATAATGCACAACAAAATGATTATGCATGATACCGGTTTTAGAAATTGTTACACGGCTTGTCTTATACCAAGTCTAATTCTTTTTATTTCCATGTTTTTCTTTAATATGAAATTAGTCTCTTTAATCGATATACCAGTCATACTCGATCTTTAAGTTGAAAACCGAAACCGAGCTCCAAGCCGATATCGTAATATAAAGTAGATAGCATTTGATAATACAATCTTTCCCAATAAAATAATATTGTATAAACAACGATTGTAATAATTAAAGTAGTGAAAACGTCAAACATATCATAATAAGCATACACGTAATATATCCAACAGCAAAACTGTTAAATGGGAATGGTGCCATCGAAAATTAATTACATAGCCGGTATATGGTATAAAATAGTTGTATCATAATGTTGTAAAGTAATATTTATAAATTCATATATCATTATATAACCGATATTTATAAATACGGCAAAGATATTAATATTATCGAAACTCATTATATAATATAATACACGTACGTAATACGTTACATTAATACAGCTCATACTAATAAGATCTTTAGGTGGAATAATATAACTATTATAATATTTCATCAAATAACAATGCCACCATCATAGTTCCGGTTCATAGTGAATTTTATAAGCATAACGTGGCTATAAAATAAATCATGTGCGGGTTGTACATATTAGACTTATGAATACGTAGTTAAATCCAAAATCAAATCGTTTTTAATCCGTAGTTTAATTCATTAACCTCTTATTTATATAATTCGTCCACGTATTTTCTCTTATCTAGCGGTTTCGTTATTAAGTCCGTCAAATACATATATATGTTGCGATAATATAGGCCTCCGCACGTTCGGCCCGTTTTCGAGTCCGTATGCAAACCGAGCCCAAATCCGCGCCAAGGTATAATTCGGGTCCAAGGAATTACCGAAGCATCCGTCCTTTGAGTTCCGTTTGCTGAAGACGTACTGTTCACGCCGGCAGACATCCGGGACCTCGCCGGAAAATTCCCGGGACTACCGGAAATTCGCCGGAATCCGGCCAACACTGTTCACTCAACAGAACATCCCCCCCAAACTCCGATTCACGATCCGTCAACCACTCAGAAGTCCCGAGGGCAGCAACTCCACTGTCCTTTGAAGCTTGCCGTCATCAACAACACAAACCCCCACCAACGACCATCCCCCATCTTCAGCCAACACCTCCACAGACCCAAACGTCACCACCATACCCAAACAACCAACAGGGTAACGCCCCACCCGGTTACAAACGGACACACCCACAACCAAAAGCACAAAACAACCAAGACCCAAATTAGCAACTGGCAAAAATCGATTAAAGAAGAAGAGGAAATTGTGGAGAAAAGAGGAGGAGGGCACCGTCGGGTCTTACCGACACAGCCACCACACAGGGCGGCGGCGGCTCGAGCAGAGGCAGATCGGGGCAACAGCACGGCGAGGACGAACAGCAGTGGTCGGCGACGGCGGCGTGTGGCTGTCGGCAGCAGTAGGTCGAGGAGAAACAGGGCGAGGAGGAGGAAGAGAAGAGGCAGATGAGGGAGAAAGAGAGGGCGATGGTGATGTCTGGTGACGAGAAGAGGAAGAGGAGAAGGGAGATGGTGGTGGTCGCGGTCCGGCGGCTCAAGGAAGGAGAAGAGGAGGAAAGAGATGGTGTCGGTGACGGCAGTTGTCTCGGAGGCAGTGAAGAAGAAGGGAGGAGAAGGGAGAAGGAAGAAGAGACGGGTGTGAGGAGGGGAGGAAGGAAGAGGGGAGGCGGCGATGGTGAATTACAGAGGAGAGGGGAAATAATGAAGAGGGTAGGGGAAGAAGACAAAGAAGAAAAGTGGAGAAAAGATGGGTGAGGGGCCGGCGGCTGGGAGAAAAAAAAAAAGCAAAAATGGTGGAGGCGGCTGAGAAGAAAAGAAGGAGAAGAAAAGAAAGAAAAAAGAAAAGAGAAAGGAGAAAGAAAAGAAAGAAGGAAAAGAAGAAAAAGAAGAGGGAAGAGAAGTGGGGCCCGCGCGGCCGGGGAAAAACCGGGAGAGAGAAGAAATGTAGCCGGGAAAGAGGAAGAGGAAGGAAAGAGGAGAAAGAAGAGTGGCTCGTGGCAAGCCTCATATGGCCGGTCCGGATTCTCGCGTCGGAATCTCGTAGACGCAGGGATACTCCCGTCTTTCCGACAAATTCCGTCCCGAGTCCAAATATATGACTTGGGCTCGGCAAATCCGATTAATCCTACTGAACGTCGTCTAAGTCTCGGAACTGGATACCGAGGCTCGGTTAGTTAGGAAGATACTCCCGAGCGCGGGAAAATTCTCGGTTTCGAAAAACGACTACCGATTTACCTCGAATTAATTACCCGAGATTAATTCATTCGGTAAATCATTGTATAACGACTTTAATAGTCCCGGTAAAAATCCAAATTTTACTCGGACTGTTACAGTCTACCCACCTTAAAAAGAATTTCGTCCCCGAAATTCCGTCTTATCCGTGGGTCCTACCACGATAAGCTTCTGGCACACTCTACCAGGTGTCCAGCCTCAACATGATTTGTCGCTTATACCCTTAAGCGACATCTCATCCGCTTATAAATACCAAACCTCACAGCTGAGACATTCACTCTCAGCCATGGACTCTCCACTTCGTTCTCGAACGACCTCAGACTCCGAGAACAACAGCTACATCGGTGGCACAGCTTTCCCGACAAGCTCCGATAAAGAGCCTCCAAAGAAACGGTTCAAGACCAACATCATCGGTCTGGAGGAGCACATGGTGGTCTCCCCAAAGTGACGGAAGAAGCGTGCCGGCAAGAAAGCTGAGGACAAGAAAGGCAAGGCGGTAGCTCAAAGCAGCACTCCGCAACAGAAGTTGACGCAGCTGAACGTCTCCCTGAGGAAGATCAGCTCGGCGGTGGCACAGATTGAACTGGCATGCGCGGAGCTGTTCCCGCACTTAAGGAACGTTCAAAAGCTTGTAAAAGACCTTGAGAAGCAAGTAGCTCCTTAGAGCACTTCTTCTCTGTTGTAACACCTTTATGAAATAAATAAAATAAATTTCCTTTTTAAATCAAAGTTCTCTTGTGTTAAGAAATCTTGTGTTAAATAGGAAAACAAAACATGTCAAGGCAGATTAAAATAAACCATAAGATTATAAAATCAAATATAAAGGAATCAAAAATTAAAACTCAGTTAACAAAATCAAAACAGAAAGAAATTAAAACAAAATATGTTTCCATGAACGGTGTTCGTATCGGACGTGAACATCCTCGATTCACGAAACGTACCGTACAACTAACGGTGACGTCGGTTAACCTCGTGAAAAAGATACCCGTTAACTCGGAAAGCGATGATCACGGGATCGTCCTGTGTCCCTCGAAGGAGACGATACCCACTTGTTCACATTTTCCGCATAAGACAAAATGTCTGTCAAGGCTCGTATCTCTCCACGATGTTCGAACAGCTGTGAGCTTGTCGCACATGCGCTCTACTCGAGATACGGCCCCATCTGTCTAGCCTCAACGGTCACGGATGCTTGTGATAAAAGATGCAAGAAAATAATGACACACCATCAAAAGAAACGCCAAGGTAGCCAGGGCGTAAGAAATCGTGAGTCAGAAAAGAGCTGTAAAACACTGGCTCAGTAGCCGAAAACGCGTAAAGCATTAAATAAAGCAACGGTAAAATTCAAAAGGCAAGATCTTGAAAATTAAAAACGGTAATTACGCTCCCCATAAGAGTATAAAAGAAGGAGCGGTGAAGTGTAATTCATCAAAAGCATCAAAAGCAAACAAAACGCTAAGGCAAAAGAAAACACAACGATCGCAAAACAAAACCCCACACGTCCAAACAAAATGCCTGCTCCTTCATCCGTCTTCTTCGTCGAAGGTGCCAATCTTGGCAGAAGGAACCGACTGGCTTACAGCATGGTCAACGAACGTGCTGAAGAGCTGCCGAACGAGCTCGGCAGAATGCCACGCCTGGTCTTTGTCGACGAGCTCTACTCCTCAAGATTCTTCGTCACTCCCATGGAAGAGGTGTTCTTCCTAGAGGACCATGGAACACTGAGGACTTCATACTACGGCTCAGCAAACTCCGTGATGTTCTTCATCTCGGATAGGCTTCAAGAGTTCAACTTGGAGTCCACTTGCCAGACTGTGGAGCAAGGCACTTACTACCAGCTCGCAATGGCAGCCCAGAGCATACCCAGGATGACTCGGCTACCTCCAACCTGGCCAAAGGTACAACTACTGGTGTGGAACTGCAGAGGCGTCGCAAGGCGTGCACAGGAATTCTCACGCACCCTGAGGGACTTGAAGAACCAGTATAAGCCGAACATGGTTCTTCTGACGGAGACGCAGTGGCAACCACGAGACGATCACGGTCTGATTCCACTCCGATTCCCTCAAGCTAACCGGTTCCCTGGCCAGCGCGACAGAGGCGGCATGTGGTTCTCTTGGAGCGACAGAGTCACGGTCAACGTCAATAGTGACGCAAACAGCTTCCGTGTCAACGTCGTTGCAAACCGTTAAATGTATTTTCTTATTTTTATAAAATATCAAAAATCGTTGTAATATTTCTCTTTTTATAAAATATCAAATATCATGTAATATTTCCTTTTGTAATGAAATTACCAATATTATCAATATCAATAATATTTCTATTTTCGCTTATTTATGGCATCATTTACCTCTTATGTGTATGTTCCGCGACAGCTGGCGTCCCTTGACTGGATCCATAATGCACTAACTAAAATGATGTAAAATATTAAACAACTGGAGCGAACTATGAAAACAAGACAACAACACACATAGACTGCCCGACAAGACCTAACGCCCGCTCCGCTACCAAAATGAGACGCCCCGACCCGTATTTACCGTACACAGTAAACACGTGCCGGAACTGTGACAACCCAACCCAATAAAGCCCAACAACAATGTGTAAAACAATAAATTGGCCAACGGCCCAGTAACAAAACTGAAAACCGGCCCTTCGGCCCAACATAGAACTCGTCACCCGAACCCCGGGGACATCAACAACAATAACTATCTGGCCCAATGGCCCATTACAACATATACACAGCAGAGAACATAACAATATGCACAGCAGAAGACCTATGACTCACATGACAACTAGGCAAGCCCAATGCAACTAATGGATCCGAGTCCTGTCCGAGGGTACGCTTCAGCTCGCCCGGTACGTTCCTGCACTACAAACAACTCATCCTACGGGATGATACCCCGCAGGCGAGGGGTGAGTCCGAAACGCTCACCGACGAAAGATAAACAGTGATATATTCAACCGCAATACTTTCGAAGTAATGCAACTATCAAACAGATGAAACTATACACACAGCACGACAGAGGAATCTAAATCAAACAACGCATCAAAGAATCTAACACAACCAACACGTCAAAGGTATCTCACTAAATCACATCAAAGCCAAGACCAAAAGATTACTTATTAGTTTTTATTACCAATTTTATCTTTCGGGCCCCGTCACTGGACAAGCTAGGGTCGTACCTGGTTATTAACTAATTCTGGATGCCAGGCCCCACCACAATCCGGGATCAACATCCCCATATCTCAAATCCGGGATCAACATCCCAATATCACAAATCCGGGATCAACATCCCAATATCACAAATCCGGGATCAACATCCCAATATCACAAATCCGGGGTCAACACCCCAACCAACAAACCCTCTGGCAAGACACCACAGAACTAGTCTCTAACCATCTAGTCGTACCACTACTTTCCAAGTGACAATTACATCATCTCAATTAAATTCCAATTTTCATTCCAATTTCCGTTATCCTTTTCCCAATTATCCACAATCAATAATCCAACATCATCCTCAACACATCATCCAAGAACCAATATCACAATCCAGTAATTACTCAACTTTTAATCATCACAGGATATTTCTCAGCACAACCAGTCAACAATTTCATATCACCAAACTTTCACATCAAACAATTCAACAATATCAAACCGTTCAACAATATTTCCAACACGACATACACAGGACTAACACGTTTCTACAACAGCATCAACAATACCATAGCAATCATGTAACAGTCAACAATCATTCCAGCAGATCAAACAAACAACAAAAACACACAAACCACAAAACTACACACACAGCATTACGGGCACATATCAGGGTTTATCCATCCTCACCTGGTATGTCTCTGAAACTGCTATCCGGTCAAATCCCGATACCCTATATGTACATATAGGAACACAATAATCACTTATAATGCACAACAAAATGATTATGCATGATACCGGTTTTAGAAATTGTTACACGGCTTGTCTTATACCAAGTCTAATTCTTTTTATTTCCATGTTTTTCTTTAATATGAAATTAGTCTCTTTAATCGATATACCAGTCATACTCGATCTTTAAGTTGAAAACCGAAACCGAGCTCCAAGCCGATATCGTAATATAAAGTAGATAGCATTTGATAATACAATCTTTCCCAATAAAATAATATTGTATAAACAACGATTGTAATAATTAAAGTAGTGAAAACGTCAAACATATCATAATAAGCATACACGTAATATATCCAACAGCAAAACTGTTAAATGGGAATGGTGCCATCGGAAATTAATTACATAGCCGGTATATGGTATAAAATAGTTGTATCATAATGTTGTAAAGTAATATTTATAAATTCATATATCATTATATAACCGATATTTATAAATACGGCAAAGATATTAATATTATCGAAACTCATTATATAATATAATACACGTACGTAATACGTTACATTAATACAGCTCATACTAATAAGATCTTTAGGTGGAATAATATAACTATTATAATATTTCATCAAATAACAATGCCACCATCATAGTTCCGGTTCATAGTGAATTTTATAAGCATAACGTGGCTATAAAATAAATCATGTGCGGGTTGTATATATTAGACTTATGAATACGTAGTTAAATCCAAAATCAAATCGTTTTTAATCCGTAGTTTAATTCATTAACCTCTTATTTATATAATTCGTCCACGTATTTTCTCTTATCTAGCGGTTTCGTTATTAAGTCCGTCAAATACATATATATGTTGCGATAATATGGGCCTCCGCACGTTCGGCCCGTTTTCGAGTCCGTGTGCAAACCGAGCCCAAATCCGCGCCAAGGTATAATTCGGGTCCAAGGAATTACCGAAGCATCCGTCCTTTGAGTTTCGTTTGCTGAAGACGTACTGTTCACGCCGGCAGACATCCGGGACCTCGCCGGAAAATTCCCGGGACTACCGGAAATTCGCCGGAATCCGGCCAACACTGTTCACTCAACAGAACATCCCCCCCAAACTCCGATTCACGATCCGTCAACCACTCAGAAGTCCCGAGGGCAGCAACTCCACTGTCCTTTGAAGCTTGCCGTCATCAACAACACAAACCCCCACCAACGACCATCCCCCATCTTCAGCCAACACCTCCACAGACCCAAACGTCACCACCATACCCAAACAACCAACAGGGTAACGCCCCACCCGGTTACAAATGGACACACCCACAACCAAAAGCACAAAACAACCAAGACCCAAATTAGCAACTGGCAAAAATCGATTAAAGAAGAAGAGGAAATTGTGGAGAAAAGAGGAGGAGGGCACCGTCGGGTCTTACCGACACAGCCACCACACAGGGCGGCGGCGGCTCGAGCAGAGGCAGATCGGGGCAACAGCACGGCGAGGACGAACAGCAGTGGTCGGCGACGGCGGCGTGTGGCTGTCGGCAGCAGTAGGTCGAGGAGAAACAGGGCGAGGAGGAGGAAGAGAAGAGGCAGAGGAGGGAGAAAGAGAGGGCGATGGTGATGTCTGGTGACGAGAAGAGGAAGAGGAGAAGGGAGATGGTGGTGGTCGCGGTCCGGCGGCTCAAGGAAGGAGAAGAGGAGGAAAGAGATGGTGTCGGTGACGACGGTTGTCTCGGAGGCAGTGAAGAAGAAGGGAGGAGAAGGGAGAAGGAAGAGGAGACGGGTGTGAGGAGGGGAGGGAGGAAGAGGGGAGGCGGCGATGGTGAATTACAGAGGAGAGGGGAAATAATGAAGAGGGTAGGGGAAGAAGACAAAGAAGAAAAGTGAAGAAAAGATGGGTGAGGGGCCGGCGGCTGGGAGAAAAAAAAAAGGAAAAATGGTGGAGGCGGCTGAGAAGAAAAGAAGGAGAAGAAAAGAAAGAAAAAAGAAAAGAGAAAGGAGAAAGAAAAGAAAGAAGGAAAAGAAGAGGGAAGTGGGGCCCGCGCGGCCGGGGAAAAACCGGGAGAGAGAAGAAATGTAGCCGGGAAAGAGGAAGAGGAAGGAAAGAGGAGAAAGAAGAGTGGCTCGTGGCAAGCCTCATATGGCCGGTCCGGATTCTCGCGTCGGAATCTCGTAGACGCAGGGATACTCCCGTCTTTCCGACAAATTCCGTCCCGAGTCCAAAAATATGACTTGGGCTCGGCAAATCCGATTAATCCTCCTAAACGTCGTCCAAGTCTCGGAACTGGATACCGAGGCTCGGTTAGTTAGGAAGATACTCCCGAGCGCGGGAAAATTCTCGGTTTCGAAAAACGACTACCGATTTACCTCGAATTAATTACCCGAGATTAATTCATTCGGTAAATCACTGTATAACGACTTTAACAGTCCCGGTAAAAATCCAAATTTTACTCGGGCTGTTACATGACTGTAGTCGGAATCTTCCCGGGCCAAAAATACGAGAACTTAACTAAGTCCCAAGAAATTTCAAGAGAATACCCGGGAACCCCCTAAATGTGATAACTCAATGAATAGATGGTCCCCATGACCCTTAGAAAATACTTTTGGGATTTTTCAGACTCTAAATGTGGTGGAACTCGGACGCAATACCAAAACAACATGAAAATAGGCGGGCAAAAATTGGATGCTAACCAGTGGCGGATGCACAGTGTAGTCACCGTAGGCAGGTGACTACACTGGCTTCCTATTAAAGAACAAAAAACAGAATTAGCCCCTTAAGTTTTTAACCCAAAAAATCTATTTGTATTATTTTTGCCTACACTGAATTCAAAAAAAGAAAATAAAAGCCCAAGACATAAACCTAGCCCAAGCTATAAAACTTACAAAGCGTGTTATACAACTTTGTTTCTTTTGAGCAATAAGCGTGTTATACAAATACAAGTAGGTGGTTTTGTTGCTTGAGGGAGTTATAAATACCTTTATAAGTTTATTGTCAACGACCTCTCTTCCTTTTTCTTCTATCTATTTCTTACCAATTTATTTTCCTTCTCACCTTCAATTTTCCAATGCTCTTCACACCAACAAAGTGAATTACGGTAATTCTTTATTTTAATTCTAATATGATAAATATTTTATTTACACTATTAGTTTATAATTCGAATTTAATTTTTTTTTTAATGAAAGAAAGACAATCATTAAAAAAGGATGAAAGAAAGCTTTGAGTTGTATTCAATTTTCCTTCTTTTTTTTTTTACGAAATAAAGACAATCCTTTAAAAAGTTTGAAAGAAAGACAATAGTAGTTAGTTAATTTGTTGCTTTCTTTTATTTATTTATTAATTCAATTATACAGTATATTAATTAATAACGATTTTCTAATTTTTTCTTCTAGTGATGCAAAGGTATTTTCAAAGAGCATCATCAAAAGCGGCTTGTGTAATCCGATGGGCAATGAATTATTACATAATTGTTTGTTTGCATATGTTGAGAAAGATGTATTTAATCACATTGAAAATAAACAAATAATTCAACAATTTCAAAATATGAGAGCGCGTAGGGAACCATTGTAATATTTAATTTATTTTCATATTATGTCAGTGTAATTATTATATGTAGTCATGGGTTCTAGAATTATTTGTACTGGTTTTTTTTTTTTGCCTACACTGGAAAAAATTCCTAGATCCGCCACTGGTGCTAACACTGTGCATGCTCACGAAAAAATAAGATATGGTCAACAGTTTCAATTTCTGAAGAACAAAAACTGCATGAAGGGTCATCAACGACTTTTGTTTTATATAGATTACTATTAACTGCCACTGCGAAAGATTAGCCATAGCCTTTGGGTTAAAAATTCATTTTCACATATAGAAATTGCATATGCATAATATATTTCATAGTCTTAAAATTACTGCAACAAGAAGAGGTGAGTAACAAGAACAAAACATTCTACTTCATTATACAGAATATACAAGTTCTAACAGGGAAAGAACGAAAGAGGCCCGACAAAAGTTCCTGCAGAACAAGCCACCCCCGACAGTGAAATAACAAAAACAGGCCTACGGAATCAGCCAGCTCTAACAGTGAAAGAACGGAAAGGAGCCCAGAAAATATCATTGCAGAATGAGCCCGCCCCTAACTCGAAAGAACGGAAATGACCTAAAAAGCATCCCTGGAGAATCAGTCTAATGCCGGGAGCTGCACATCGCCATCATCACTTTGAGGAATTGAGTCGATATGGGCATAGTACATTGGGTCTGATTGCCAGAATTTAGCAAGTTGATGAGGAGATGGGCTAATCCTGTGCAGTTCTTCAATGAGCCAGATGGTGGCTTCAGCTTTAACAGGGTGGATGATAAAATCCAGAGCCACATGTTCATTCTCGCTGCCAATTCTCTGTTGATCCCATTGTTTTAGAAGAACATTGGTGAGGTAATGCAAGGGCTGCCCATATAACTGCTTTAGGGACTTCCCCAATCCTGTCCACGAGGAAAAGAGAATAACAGAGCCACGACGCACTGGGATAGGGATCCCCTTCATGTACTCTTGATACATCTCTGCTCTTTTAAGAAGCATACCTAAAATTATGAAGCATATTGTGCAATGTAAGAATAAGACAAGCAAAAAAACTTTTGAAGCACATTTTTTTAGTGCACTGCAATGAGAGTTTCATGCAAAAGAAGTAGCAACAATAAGCATGGAGCTCAAGTGAGTTGGATCAGAAATGCTAGAAAGGTTTGACCCCAATGCATAAAAGGGAGTATATGAACCAGACGATGGATTTCTACTGACTCAGTTCACCAGGAAGGAAAAGGAACAAGCCACTCTATAATATTATGAAGGAGAAACAGCTAGATACCTTCCGGGCTTATTTCTTCGGCAGATTTATCAACTGCAGCCCCAGTAGTAACCTTGTGGCTGTTAAGGTTGTGAGCGTCGCCAAATGCCCCCACATCCTCCAGCATGGCATCGGAGGTGGAAGGATGGGGGGAAGGGACTGGGTCCTCTATTTCGCCACCAGAAGACGAAGAATCGTGTGATGATTCACAATCATAGTCATGATGTGCGTCACTCCACGGCAATTTCCTCTTCATTCTTCTCTGCCAAACAAGTATCAAAGAATGAATCACAGTAAGTCAGTGCATCACAAATAAGAAGCTCACCCAAAACCAGCCATGACCAAAGCAAATCCCCCAACAATAATAATCAAAGAAACCGGCATTAATACACCTATTGGTACACAAGCCAACAGCGGTATGGTACCAGTGTACAACAACATATTGGAAACTAACTGGAAAACAAATGTTAACACAAAACCCATCACCGTAAACCTCTTTGGCCACAATTAGTTGAACAAACACAAAAACCCAAATAAAGAAAAGGAAAAGAAAAAGCAATCCACGACTTTCTTTTTTCTAGTGCAACAGTAAAACCCTCACCCACATTATTTTTACTATTATTATTATTTTCCACTAGCCTTTTCGGAAATTCGTCAAACACAAGAACAGGGTTTTCTCCGTTAACTCCTATTGTATCCTTTTCAATTCCTAAACGAACAGAATCGAAGAGAAGAACATACCACAAGAAATACATACGCAACCACGGACGCACGATCGGGTTAGATGAAAAGCAAAACTAATCAGAAACAGCAGCGGGTGGTGGTGTGATGGTGATTGGTGGCCGGGTTCCGGCGAGTAGTGGGAGAGAAGACAGTGAAAAGGTAAAAGAAAAAGAACAATCCAACCTGAGCGGTGGTAAGCTGGGTCGCTGGTGGCACAATTACGGCAACAATAAAAGGAATAAAAAAAGAAACAGAAAGAGAGAGAGAGAGAATATATAGGAGGAAGGGGTTAGTTACAGTTTGATCCCTTAATTTTAGTTTTTTTTTTTTTACTCTGAACTTCTTTTTTATTTTTTTTCCTGTCAATTAACCACTTGAATGTATGTTGCCCCAATTTTAATTCAAATAATCAGTTCCGTTAGTGAAGATTAGATTTTTGTTAGTGATCAATGTTGTGCGGTCAATTGCAACGCTTCAAGAAATTGAAAACGGAAAATTATATCTTATCGTAATGTATGAACTCAGTTTGTTTGGATAGATGGGGAATGATGGGGAAGGAAGGAGAAGAGAGGAGACTGGAGGGGAATTTTGAATTTAACTTTGTTTGGTAGGGGTGAGCAATCGGTCGGTACGGCACATACCGTGCCGATAAGGGATCGATATGACTTTTCCGATTACCCAATTTTCCGACCGATGCCGCCCCGTTAAGCCATATATGTCGATCGGCATGATGCCGATATATACCGACATCGGTACGGCCGGTATGCATGCCGACCGATTCCATAACTTCATACCCATTCTTTCCTTTTTTTTTCCCCCTTTCTTCACAAGGTTGACGATTGGAGGAGAAGAAGAAATCGAAGACAGTAGAAAAATGAAAGAAAAATTGTGAAAATCATCACTGCCCAACGACAAAAAAACCCAAAATCAATCAAAATTGACATAAAATAGTTTATACAAAAAAAAAATTCCACACCACCACAGATCCATAATCATAATTTATTAGGGATTGGAAACAACCCTAAATCTATCAAAACACTGCCATCATCCACTACAAAGCACAACAATTTTCGATTGGGATAATGGAGGAAGAGAGGAGAGGAGAGACATTTAAAAACAATGGGAGGAAAAGATTGCCACTCATACTCGAAATTGTTGGTATCATTCCCTTTCCCGGCCGGTGTAGGCAATAACATGGTGGTTGTGCAGCCGGCGGTGGCGTGCTTGTGAGCGAGAGATCGGGGGAGAAGATGAGAGAGGGAGAGGATGTTTTTGTAGAGAGGAGGCGGCGTGGTGGTTGTGTGAAGGAGAAGGCAAGGGCAGCAAGGGTAGTTGTGTAGAGAGGGGGTGGCGGCAGCGGCGACGGAGTGAGGGAGGACTTGAGAGAGAGATAGAATTTTGTTTTACCCAGACGACTGAGGAGAGAGAGAGTAATTGTGTTTAATGTAGGTATTTATTTGGGTTGGGTTTTTGTCGGTACGGCTTATGCCGATAACCGATGGTATAACCCATATCCTACCGAGTGGAGCCAACGGCATTAATGGCACGGTTGAATCGGAAGGGGTAGTGCTGAAAGCCCACGAATTTCGAGCCGATACCGTCGTATTGAGTCGGTATCGGCTCGGTTGATTTGGCTTGGTATTTTTGCTCTCCCCTATTGTTTGGGAAAGAAAATTAATGGAGGAGAAGGGGAATCTTTTAACCTTCATTCCCCTCCATTCCCCTTAAAATGTCTCCCCGCCGATTTGGTGGGGAATGGAGGGGAGGAGAATTTTAGAACTAGATGATGACTTGAAATTCCATGATTAGCCTCTTATATTTTTTTTTAAAAAAATATAAATAAGGATGTCTATATAATTTGAAAATATTACCTACCATTCCCCTTCTTTCCCTTTAATGAATATATCCAAACAAGTTAAAGTTAAATTTTTTCCCTCCCCACCCTTCCCTTCCCTTCCCTTCCCATCCCTTCCCTTTCCCTCTATATTTCCAAACAAACTGTAAAGGAATTGTAGCTCATTAAACGTAACTTTTAGCAAAGCCATGTGCTCTCTAGGTTTTCATTGCTTTCACTCTCAGCCGCTTGAAACAGTAACACCTGCAATAAGATATAATTTTCCGTTGTGAGTCGGCACGAAGGGCTCACACCGTGGTCATGAATACGGTGGCAGAACTAGCCACTAATCTACATGATGCATTACCGATCCACGCATCCGCCTCTAAACCAGGTTGGAAGAAGATGGCCAAAACCACAAAAGTCACCTATCAACCCACCACTTTGGACTTGGTTCAAGCCTTTGATATGGTGGTAGAAGGAGGGGGTAATGAGCATGATGCAGGGCAAATACTTGATGGGAGTCTAGGGGCGCTTTAGGTGCCCCCCCACATTGACAGAGTAGTACTGTGTTCAACGCCTTATTATCTTCTTCGGAGGTGGGAGGGATAGTTAGACCATTTTGTCGCTATGGGCGAGAAACAAATACCTCGGACTGTTTGGACAGTTGCTTTGTTTCGAAATTTTTGATGTGGATGTACTCTTGTCTAACAGCTAATTCTCTTTTGATATGATAAGGTCTCAGATGATCTACATAGCTGTTTTTGCGTTTGAGGAATTTGTGTGGTGGACTCCCGGACGTGATCTTCAGGGCGCTCCTAAGATATTCTATATTCTCTAAGTGCTTAGCACTAGAGTGGTCACTCTACTTGATAGCCCCCCGACAAGCCATGCACCCAATCACAACATCAATTGCAATCCTGTCCAATCCTTCCCGCCATTGATAGTGAGCTGTCAAGGGAGGCTGAACAAAATTTCTCCATGGTCGTAGGCAAGCTGTATTGCCTATTCTTTGCATCGGAGTTTTTAGATGAGAGGGTGATTGTTCTACCTTATGGAACTGTTGATCCTTTCTCTATTGCTATGCTTCTATGTCCTGACCTTTTTATGTGTTGTTTGATTTATATTGCCATAACTGATGTAATCAAGGTGTATTGGCTGGGGTTGGACGGGATGTGGTTTTGGGTTACCGATGAAGGGTAACCAAAAGCTGCATCCCCTAGTTATTATAACCCCTAGTAATGGTTTTGTTCTTTCTCTGACTTATGATGCTTTCGTAAACTTGTGTGTACTGTTGTATGTTTTCTCTCTGCTATTAATGGGCTTCATTACTTTTTACCCCCTTGTACTTTCGGTCAAACTACGATCACCCCCTGAAAAAAAAAATGGGAATCCGATCCCCTAAATTTTTGACTTCCCTATTTTACCCCCTCTCCGTTAGGCTTCTTAGATTTGTGTTAGTTGATTTAACGGAATGCACAGAAGGTTGACACATGGCAAGATCATTACCATTTGATTCTTTTTTTCATTTTAATTTTTAGAAAAAATTATAAGAATAGAAAAAAATGGCAAACCATCTAACAATTATTATTTTTTTAAGCAAAATGAAAAGAATAAAAATATTTATATTGTAGGAAAAGGAAAAATAAAGAAAAAAAACCGGAAGAGAACTTTAGCTTAGCTATCCATTTGATAAAATGTATTTTTTCATTATTTTATTTTTAAAGAAAACAAAAAAATTATGAAAAAGGAGAACATAAATATAAAATTACTTTTAGGGTTTCTAAAATTTTGTAAAAACCAAATTTTAGTTAAAAGAAATTTTCAAATTGAATTTTTAATTTTAAAAAAAATTTTAAAATGAAAAATTTGACTTTATAATTTTTTATCATTTTATTCTTTTAAAAATTAAAAATTTTATAAAAAATAAAAATAAAAGCAAAAAACAAGCTTTGATATTATTACATTTAGAAAGAAAATAAAATATTTAAATGATAAAAGGAAAAAAAATTCCAATGAGAATTTTGTCCTATTTATGTGTTTGATAAAATTTCTTTCTCTTATTTTATTTTTTAAAAATTGAAAAAAATTACAAAAAGAATTTTACTCAACAAAAAAAATTATAAAAAAGGAAAAAAAGTAATTCCAATCAGAAAGGAATTATTTTTATTTTACAAAAAAGAAAAAAAATTCTACTCAACATATTTTTATGTTTTTTTTATATATTTTTTAAAAAATAGAAACATCTTTATGAAAAAGCAAAAAGAAAAAGAAAAAATAATTATATGAAAGGAATTGGGAAAAAAAGAGGAGAAAAATAAAATTCGTAAGGCTAACAAGATTATTTTTGGTTATTTTATTTTTACAGAAAAAACAAAAAAAAAACTGTGGAAAAGAGAGAAAAAAAAAAGTCCTCCTCCCTCTCCAGCAGCCCGCATCCGCAGCCCCATTTGCACTTTTTCCTCCTTCCTTGTGCTGCCATCTGTAAAAGAAAGGTTCTACCAAAAATTCTCTACCAATCTCTATCTCATCATGACTAACTAAAACAACGACCAATTAAAAAGCCAATTCAAACACTACCGGATTTAATTCCCACAACAACGCCACCCTCTTGCTGGCCCTGTGACTCCACTGCTTGCGTGCTCGTCCTGCGACGTCCAGGCTGACTTTGGCCATCTACACCACCACCAAGGAAGAACCACCATCTGCAAATCAAGAACCGAGGAGGTCAAGAAGAACCACCACGGCTATATCAAAAACTACCATTGCCGCCGACCCGAAGCACATCAACGTCACCACATCAAAACCTCCTACGGCTAGACCCCAAAACCATAGGCAGATTTGCTGCCAGCCTCCTCCCCTTTCTCTCTAAAACCACGCAACAGGAATTCTTGATCCGGGTCTCGATTCATGGCCTCGTAGTGTTCTATTGTTATTTGTTTCATTCTGTCAAATTATAGATCAAGCTCTTTCTCGCTTGAATTATTGAAACACAATATCTTATCATCCATAACTTTCTGCAGCAACGCATGTTACCAAAACCAACACATAGTGACTGATCCATCATCCCGATCTTGTTGCTTTCTCATGTCCATCACTTTTTTTATTTTTTGGTTCTTTGTTGATGGCTTTAGTTAGTGGTGGCGGAGGGAAGAGAGTGAGAGGGTTGCAGAAGAAAAGGAAGAAGAAGGGAAGAAAGAAAAAGAAAAAGAAGGGTCGGGTGTAGGGATGGCAGCGGGGAGGGGATTGTGCGGGTAGAGGAATCCCCGCCCCATCCCCGCGAACTAAAACTCTCCCCATCCCATCCCCATTCCCCGCAGCGGGGGAATTCGGTACCCATCCCTGCTCCCCGCACTCCTCACGGTTCCCCGCGGATCCCCACGACTCAAATTATTCATTTTAAATATTTATAATTTTTGCCATTTGAAAACTTGAAATTTAGTTGCAAACAGTTCCAAGTAAACACGTGCCGAAACTATTCTTATTGATAGAACAGACAGTAAAATATCCCGTATGTACAACTGAAAGCAAATACAACAACCATCACCCAACACGGGGACCATTATTCAGCAGCTCACAGCTCACAATATATAACAGCAGCAAAAAAAAGAGCAAGCAACAGAGGCAGAGTGACAAACAGCCTCAAAGTCATATGAACAAGCTAACACAGCAGCGGAAATATAATACAACACCATATGCAATAGAACAGCAGCGGAAGACTTTATGCTCATGCAGCGGAGGTATGGATCCGGAGTCAGGTGGAGAAGAAAGCAGCAGCTATCGAACGTCGTACCTGGACTACGAAACAACTTAACCTACGGGATGAAACCCCGCAGGCGAGGGGTGAGCCCGAAGTGCTCACCGACGAAGGATAAACAGTGATATGTAGGCAACCGTAATACAGTAAAGCAAACACAAGCAAAACAACAGCATATCTCAAATAAGACTGAGCCAAGACCAAAAGAATACTATCATAATTTCCAATTTTATCTTCCGGGCCCTATCACTGGACAAGCTAGGGTCGTACCAGGTTATCAATTAATTTCGGATGCCAGGTCAAAGAACCACTCCACATTCCAAACCCGGATATTTGGTATATCCAAACCACTGGGTATTCGGTATACCCCAACCACAGGCACCAACATGCCAACCGGATATTCGGTATATCCGAACCACTGGGTATTTGGTATACCCTAACCACAGGCAACAAGCCTAACGGATATTTGGTATATCCGAACCACTAGGTATTTGGTATACCCTAACCTCAGGTAACAACATCCAAACCAAATAACCGACCATAGCATCCCAAAATTAATTTTCAAACCATCGGGTCGTACCACTACTTTCCACATGACAATTATATCATCATCTCATATCGATTCCAACTTTCAATTTCCAATTCCATTTCTCAATTTTCCACAGTCAATAGTTCAACATCAAACTCAGCATAATATCCACAGAATCAGTACCACAGTCCAATAATCACAACAGCAATAATCACAGCAAACGATAACCAACAGTGAATATCTCAGCAGTTCAATCAAACAACAAAGCACACAAGTATTACAGGTAACATAACAAAGTTTATCCATCCTCACCTTAGTCGATTATCAATTATGGAAATGTCCAGCAAATTCCAAGTCCGGTTCCTCAGCAAATTGCTCGTTATCAGCTCCTATATCGATCAAATAATATGCACACATAAGATGATATGCAAATGCCATGCTAATACTGTGTACCGAAAAATAAATACTGACTCATCTCGGTTACTCCCCCGGTTATTTTTCCATTATCATCATCATTCACCATTTACTTTCAAGTGTCAAAATACCATACTACACTTATACCTATACCCAGATATTATTCCGGTATTTTATTACCTTGATAATATCCTTTCCAAAATTTCTTCCTATAAAATAATTATCTTTTCCATAATATACCATATAATCTTTTCCAAATATTATTTCCAAAATTATAAACCTTTTTATTATTTTTCTTCTATTAATTTTCTTTTTCCAGAATTATTATTTTCCCTTTATCCAGATTTTATTTTCTTTTTTTTTTATATTAAAATCGGACTGGGCCAAAGCTAAGCCCAATCCCAAACCTAACCATCAGCCCAACCCAAAACCAAACTCCAAACCCAAGACCAGGCCCTAAGCCCATACCACAGCAGGCCCAAGCCGAACCCGGCCCAGAACCCGCACAGCCCAGGGCTCAGACCCAGGTCGCGACCCGACCACGAAACGGGTCAAGCCTCACGCAACCGGGTCGAGTCCACCACCAAGCGGGTCTGCTCACCTCGGGCACGCAGGCGGTGGCGCGAAGATCGGCGAGGCTGACGGCGATATGGGCGGCGCGAGGTAACGACGAAGGCTAGACGGGGAGGTGGAGGTGTCGCTGCTGTCGTGACAGAAGAGGTAGGAGATCGGTCGAGGGGCGGCAGCAGCGAACCCACTTGTCGAGCTCGTCTCGTCTCGGCCGCGGCGGCGAGCTGCAGGGAGGGCGGCCGGCGAGAGGAGAAGGAGAAGAGAGGGAGGAGATGGCAGTGAGGTGGTCTCGGGTTGGTGATGTGTGGTGGTCCGGCCGGCGCGTGGCGGTGGTGAAGAAGAAAAGAAAAGAAGAAGGAAGGAGGAAGGGTGTGCCAAAACGACACAGTTCTGGTGGTGTGTGTTTTCCTTTCTTTGTTGTTGTTTTCTTTTTTTTTTTGATTTCAAGTGAATTGCAGGAAATGAGTTTTTGCAGGTATGGGAAGTGTGGTGTTGCAGGTGAAGATGAAGAGGTGACAGTGGTGTGCATGAAGGCAGAAAAATGAAGTTTAAATAGGCGAGCAATACACTGGTAAGTCACAAGTATAATAGGTAGTTCACAGGCTAAATAGGGAAAGGCGGTTGAATAATTGAACTTCAATTATGCAGTTACTATACTCTTTCTATATTAATTTAATCATTTTCTGTTATTAATATTATTTTAGTTGTATTATTTTGAAAAATATATTTTATCTTCAATTTTATAACAAAAGGAAATGTTGCTAGGTGTGGGATTGATAGGCAATCGGCTGTCAACTTTTCTAGCGTGCAGGGGAAAGTTGTGTTTTATGGTTGAGTTGCGGGCTAGCTTGGGAAGTATGAGTGGAGGGAAGTGGATGTTGTACTGGTGGAAAGTGGAGGCAAAGCCTCTGATTCATCCACGTGTTGTCTATCCTTCCGTTTTCAATTTCTTTTTTGTTTTTGCCAATGAAAGATAGTTGCTAGGGCTTCATTATTTTTTAGTTTTTACCCTCTTGTACTTTTCGTCAAACTAGAATCACCGCCTGTAAAAAAATCAATTTTTGACCCCTAAATTTTTGAATTCCGGAATTTATCTCCTCTGGTTGACCCGATTCGGAAAAAGTCAGGAGAGTTAACGTAAGCTGCGGATGAATGACACGTGGATTGATCCATACCGTTTTGTTCTTTATTCTTTTATTCTTTTTTCTTCTTCTTTACCGTTTTCCTCTCCCTTTTTTTCTTTCTCTTTTTTTTCTTCCTTACTCTTTTTTGTTTCTTCTTCTTCTTCCTTCTTTTCCACGTGTTGATTTTTGCCCCCTCTATGCCTTTCTTTTTTTTTCTTTCTTTTTTCTATTCTTTTTTTCTTCTTCTTCTTCTTCTTTTTTTCTCTTTTCTTCTTCTTCACCGACTAGGGATGGCAAAAATCCCCATTAACGCGGGGATCCGTGGGGATTCTCCGCCGTAGGGATGGAGATGGGGAGAATTTTCAACCCGATACTAATTTGGGGATGGGATGGGGATCGTAGTACCTGCCCCGCGGGGACCCACAAAAATATAAAATGACGATTTTACCCTTCTAGTTACCCATATACAAATATATATATATATATATATATATATATATTTCAAGTTTGGATTTTTAGCCATTTTGTTCAAATATAAAACAAAAAAGGTAAAAGGATAATATAGTGTAGTCCATAAGTTCATTTTAATTCACTTAGTTTATTGTATTTTCCTTTATTATGTTTGAATATTTTAGTCGTAATATGTAGTATTAGATAGTAATATATATTTTGTATTGACACTAGCATTAATATGTGTAACAGCTCAGGTAAAAAATTCATTTTTACCGGGACTGTTTAAGTTAATTTACAGTAATTTACCATTGATTTTAATCTTGGGTAATTAAATTATGGTAAATCGAGCATTGGATTCCAAAACCGAGCCTTGTCCCACGTTCGGGATTTTTCTGCGGATTTTACGGACCAAAGTTGGAATTTTTCCGGGTCCAGGAATCTTCAGAAAATATCCTTTATACCCACTTATCCTGAAGATTGGAATCCTGAAGATTCCTGGACCCGGAAAAATTCCAACTTTGGTCCGTAAAATCCGCAGAAAAATCCCGAACGTGGGACAAGGCTCGGTTTTGGAATCCAATGCTCGATTTACCATAATTTAATTACCCAAGATTAAAATCAATGGTAAATTACTGTAAATTAACTTAAACAGTCCCGGTAAAAATGAATTTTTTACCTGAGCTGTTACACATATTAATGCTAGTGTCAATACAAAATATATATTACTATCTAATACTACATATTACGACTAAAATATTCAAACATAATAAAGGAAAATACAATAAACTAAGTGAATTAAAATGAACTTATGGACTACACTATATTATCCTTTTACCTTTTTTGTTTTATATTTGAACAAAATGGCTAAAAATCCAAACTTGAAATATATATATATATATATATATATATATATATATATATATTTGTATATGGGTAACTAGAAGGGTAAAATCGTCATTTTATATTTTTGTGGGTCCCCGCGGGGCAGGTACTACGATCCCCATCCCATTCCCAAATTAGTATCGGGTTGAAAATTCTCCCCATCTCCATCCCTACGGCGGAGAATCCCCACGGATCCCCGCGTTAATGGGGATTTTTGCCATCCCTAGTCGGTGAAGAAGAAGAAAAGAGAAAAAAAGAAGAAGAAGAAGAAAAAAAGAATAGAAAAAAGAAAGAAAAAAAAAAAGAAAGGCATAGAGGGGGCAAAAATCAACACGTGGAAAAGAAGGAAGAAGAAGAAGAAACAAAAAAGAGTAAGGAAGAAAAAAAAAAAAGAAAGAAAAAAAGGGAGAGGAAAACGGTAAAGAAGAAGAAAAAAGAATAAAAGAATAAAGAACAAAACGGTATGGATCAATCCACGTGTCATTCATCCGCAGCTTACGTTAACTCTCCTGACTTTTTCCGAATCGGGTCAACCAGAGGAGATAAATTCCGGAATTCAAAAATTTAGGGGTCAAAAATTGATTTTTTTACAGGCGGTGATTCTAGTTTGACGAAAAGTACAAGAAGGTAAAAACTAAAAAATAATGAAGCCCTAGCAACTATCTTTCATTGGCAAAAACAAAAAAGAAATTGAAAACGGAAGGATAGACAACACGTGGATGAATCAGAGGCTTTGCCTCTACTTTCCACCAGTACAACATCCACTTCCCTCCACTCATTCTTCCCAAGCTAGCCCGCAACTCAACCATAAAACACAACTTTCCCCTGCACGCTAGAAAAGTTGACAGCCGATTGCCTATCAATCCCACACCTAGCAACATTTCCTTTTGTTATAAAATTGAAGATAAAATATATTTTTCAAAATAATACAACTAAAATAATATTAATAACAGAAAATGATTAAATTAATTTGGAAAGAGCAGAGATATGTATAAAAATAAGAAGATATGTAAAATTTATGGTGGCATGATAGTGTGAGATGTGAAAAAATTGGAGGATAAAAAGAAATGCATAATAAGCAATTTTATACATCAATTTATATTTTCATACATGAATTTATAATCGGATCAATTTAATATATTTCTTTTATCAAAGATAAATTTAATATATTAATTTTTAAAATTGGGTCAATTTAATACATCAATTTTTAAAATTGGGTCAATTTAATTCATCAATTTCTAAACTTGTGTCAATCTACTCCTACTAGTCAAAATTGAAGGAGATAAGTATCTCCCAGGTCCTATTTTTTTTTGTTTTCTACAACTAAGTCCTTTACCTTTAAAAACCCACATTTGAATCCTAATCCTTTATTACTTACAAGAAGCAAGTCCTAAACTTAATTTATATCAAGTATTTCAGTTAAATTTAACTTTTTAAGGAAATAAGTTATATTTGAGTCCCTCAAAAATTAGATTTAAAACAACAAACTTCTTAAACAAAAAAAAAATCATAAATTTTATTTTATAAAAATAAATAATAAATTTTACAATATAAAAAATCCTAAATCATAAAAATTTTAAATTTTCTAAAACATAAATTCTACAATCTTAAAACCTTAAACCCTAAAATGTTAAATTCTAAACCTTAAAACTCTAAATTATAAATTCTAAAATCTGAAATCCTAAACCCTAAAACCTTAAAACTTTAAAGTTTAAATCCTAAAAATTTAAAAAACCATAAACCATAAAATCTTATATCCTACAACCTTAAACCTTAAAACCTTAGGATTTTAGGACTTAAGATTTGAGATTTTTTTATTTTTAGGATTTAAGGTTTAATATTTTATGGTTTTAATGTTTAGAGTTTTAGGGTTAGGAATTTTATTTTTTTTGAGTTTAGGATTTAGGATTTAGTGTTCTATAGTTTAAAATTTAAGGTTTTAGGGTTACAGTTATATACTTTATTTTTTAAAGTTTAGGGTTTAGGATTTAGAGTTTAAGGTGGGTTTAGGTTTTAGGATTTAGTGCTTTACAGAATTTAAAGTTTTAGGGTTACAGTTATAGGCTTTATATTTTAAGGTTTAGGATTTAAGATTTATATTTTAGGATGGGTTTAGGTTTTAGGATTTAAAATTTTAAAATTTAAGGTTTAGGGTTTAGGATTTATAGTTTAGGTTATAGTATTTTTATTTTTATTTTTTTGTTTCATTTTTTTTGCTTTAGATGGAACGCCCCGACCCGTATTTACCGTACACAGTAAACACAAGCCGGAACTGTGACGACCCGGCCAATCAAGGCCCAGCATACAGTGTATACAACAATATGAGCCCGGGTTGCCGGGTTTTATCATTTTGTTGTATTTATCGTTTTGGCCGGGTTACCGGGTTATTATCATTTTTGTACGTGTCGCCTTCTGAATATTTTGACACATAAACACTGTATGCATAGATGCAAACTATGGATCCAAGCCCTGTCCAAGGGATAACGCTGCAGTCTGTCTGGAATGCACCAAGCCTGTACAACAAATAACTCATCCTACGGGATGAAAGCCCGCAGGTGAGGGGTGAGTCCGAAGCGCTCACCGACGAAAGATAAACAGAGATATATAATCAACCGTAATACTTTCGAAGTAATACAACCATCAAACAGAAGAATCTAACACATACAACACGATAGAGGAATCCAACAACAAACAGCACAACAGAGGAATCTTACTAAATCATATCAAGGCCAAGACCAAAAGAATGCTTATTAATTTTTATTACCAATTTTATCTTCCGGGCCCGTCACTGGACAAGCTAGGGTCGTACCTGGTTATTAACTAATTCTGGATGCCAGGCCCAACCATAATCCGGGATCAACATCCCCATATCACAAATCCGGGATCAACATCCCAATATCACAAATTCGGGATCAACATCCCAATATCACAAATCCGGGGTCAACACCCCAATCACAAATCCTGGGACAACACCCCAATCAACCAACCCACCGGCCATGACACCACAGAACTAGTCTTTAACCATCTAGTCGTACCACTACTTTCCAAGTGACAATTATATCATCTCAAATACAGTCCAATTCCATTACTCTTCCATCAGTTATCCAATTTTCTATTTCCTCAGATTAATCCACAATCCCATTCAATCAACAATCTCATATCACCAATTATTCACAACTAGCAGTTCAACAATATTTCCAGCACAACATACACAGGTCTGACATAATTCAACAACAGCATCAACGATTTGCACAACAACCAAATAACGGACAATAATCAATTCAGCAGATCAATCAAACAACAAAAATACACACGCAGCATTACGGGCACATATCAAGGTTTATCCATCCTCACCTGATGTGTCTCTGAAACTGCTATCCGGTCAAACCTCGATACCCTATATGTACATATAGGAACACAATAATCACTTATAATGCGCAAACAAAGATGATTATGCATGTTGCCGGTTTTAGAAATTGTTACACGACTTGTCTTATACCAAGTCTAATTCCTATTATTTCCATGTTTTTCATTAATATGAAGTTAGCCTCTTTAATCGATATACCAGTCATACTCGATCTTTAAGTTGAAAACAGAAACCGAGCTCCAAGCCGATATCCCGGCCCTTTAGCCCTTTGTCGATAAGGGAAAACATAAACATATTAAAATACATATATATATATATACACGTATATTTACACATAAATCGATACTAGATTAAACGTATATATAGTGTAACCATATTTATACATATATAGTAGATAATTCCCGTTTAACCATATATATATTTATGTGATAAATAAAGTTGTAACTTCATTATTTAGCTAAACATAAATTTAGTAGGGGATATATATATATATATATATATATATATATAGTCATTTATACATATATGCTTATAATTCATAGATAATCATATTTTATATTTATATTTTTAAGCTTAGATTTGACAACTAAATCAAGTAAATAAGTATAACTGGGCCTTTAATTATTAACAGTCCAAGTATAAATTAAATAAACCAGAATTTAAATACTATATGTAACAGCCCCGGTAATTTTTATGTTTTTACCGTCACCATAAATTTATTTTTACAGTTAATTACTACTAAAATTAATCTTGAATAATTAATTAACGGTAATTTACGCTTCGGAATCCGAAACCGAGCCCTGTTCCACGCTCGGGATTTTTCTGCGGATTTTTCGGACCAAAGTTGGAATTTTTCGGGTCCAGGAATATCGAAAAAAGTCAAGATTAACCCCGAGTTATCGGGCTAGGAATTAATCAAGGGGGTATTAATAATATTTTCTGGACCGGACGGGACACGACTGCATAAAGCAGCCGCCTTCTCCTGTGTGCTCGTGAGTTTTTGTCTTCACTGTGAAGCCCGTGCTTCACCAGTTGATGCCCTGAGTTGTTTATTTCTTTCTTTCCTGCACCCAGCCCCCATCTTCACCCTGCCATCAATCTTCCCTCTGCACCCTGCAAAAACATACTGCCAGTAACCAAACTTCCACCTGCAACCGTCTGCCTAGAAACCCATATTATTTCTTCCCTTTCAATCCAAACTAGAGAAAGAAAGAAAAAAAAAAACAAAACAATACACACACACCACCAAACCCCGTCGTTTTGGAAACAGCCTTCCTTCCTTTCTCTTTTTTTCTTTCTTTTTCTTCTCTTCTTTTTCCTCCCGTGAAACCCACTCGCCGCCGCCGCCAAGGAGAAACCGGTGGCCGTCTCCACCCGAGAACACCACCACCTCACCACCAGACGCCAACCTTCCCTTCTTCTCCTCCTCGCTAGCACGACCGGCGCTGCAGACCTCACCGCGACGCCTCCACCACGCAACTCGTCGCGATCCGCGCCGCCGCCAGCAGACGTTTGCAGCACGACGTCGGCCCTCCCTTGTGTCTCGTCCCTGCGCTGCCGAGTCGCCGTTTCAAGCCGCGACTTCCTCGCCGTCGCCTCGTCGATCGGTGTCGCCGGCCTCGCCTCTATTTCCGCCGTCGCGCCACCTGCACATCCAAGGTGAGCACGACCCGACCGTATGGAGTTCGGGTCGGGACGACCCACATGAGGTAGATGGGTAACGGGTTGTAAATGGGTTAGGGTTGTGGGCTTGGGTGTGTGAGTGGGCTTAAGGTTGAGTTGGGTTATGTTTGGGCTTGAACGAAAGGTTCTGGGTTTGGGTTTGATGCGTTGGGCTTAGAGGTTAGGTTGGATTTGGGCTAGGAAGTGGCTT
>JAKUCV010003869.1:0-10879 GCA_028386065.3 Turnera subulata
CTCCACCAGCCACAGCCATCGCTATCTCAGTACGTAAGCCGTTAACAAACCGCCTACACCTGGTCAACTCATCGGGCACAAACTCCCTAGCATAAGAGAGAAGAATGCTATACCGGATCCTGAAAGCTGATACAGTCTCATCTAGTCCCTGCTTCGCCTCAAGAAACTGCTTCTTCTGCTCCTCCAGAAAACCAACAGTAAGAAACTCCTTGCAGAATCTCTCCTTGAAATCCTCCCAAGGCATCACCACAGGCTTAGGTAAGTTAGCCACAAGATCCTGCCACCATGACAAAGCATACCCAGTGAACTTGTGTGCAGCTAACCGAGCCCTCTGCTCAGGTGCACAGGTGAACTTCTCTAGAACATTCTCCACCTGGCGAAACCAATCATCAAACTCCTTAATATTACCCCCTTCACCTCTGAATTCCTTCACAGCAGACTTATCCATATGTTTGTATCCACTCTCCATACCACCTGCTGCAGCAGGCTGACCACCCTACTGCTGCTGCTGAAACTGCTGGAACTGCTGCCACTGCAGAAAAGCCTGATACTGCTGGAACGCTGGGTTTACAACTGGTGGTACAGCATTCTGTCCTCCACCACCTGGAGCATTATTCTCTGGTGCATTATTGTTCCCCTGACCATCGGGAATCTGCATCACCGACACATTGTCGGAGACATGAGTAGCGGCATCATCCTCAGCATTGTGTTGTCCCTCGTGATCCATATCGACGCCTATATGAATGCAAATGAGTCAAAAACACTTTTAAAGTCATAAATTCGGAAACAGGCTTAAACACAGAAAACACTTTGAAAACAAAGTTTAAGACACTTTTTGAAAACCAAGGATCTAAAGCCTGCTCCGCTACCAAGCTGAAACACCCGTGTCCCAATTTACAAATAAAATACTTAAATGAAGGGAAATTACCAAAATACCCCTGAAACCCGGGACACGAAAACCAATATAAACAATATCCAAAATTTTCAATAAAACGAGATGTCAAGAAGAACATGATAATCCGGCTTAACAAGCCACAAATCAACCCGGCATCCTGCCGAAACATCATCAAAACATAAACCCGGCAACCCGCCGATAATGTAATCCGAAATCAATAGACATCTCAATAAAGAATTCCAATGCAGCGGAAGAAATAAATGGAATAAATATATGAGAAGCATAACAGTATGCATGCTGACACTATGGATCCAACTGGGAGAACAAGCACGGCTACCTGCTGGGATGTCCACGTCCGTACTCCGGAAAAGAAGAAAGTGACTGCACGCTATCTACAGTCTGAAAAACAACGTTGGCGATTATGTGAGTCGCCTACTCAGTGAGCAATATATATCTAATTATGAGAGTGTGCAGATCAGGTCCGAAAGGAAAGCAGAGTAACAAGTCATGCATGCAAACATACAACAATCAGTACTAACATGCCAACACAATCAAGCATACGGTTTATTATTCTTCATCTGTTGTGTTACAAGTTTTCTTATTAAGATTTATTATTCAGGGCCCCTACTGTGTGCGTCGAGCTCGGTCCCGTCTCATGAGACAACCAGGCAAAAGCCCAAATACAACCAGGCACGAAGCCCAACATAACCATAGAGAGAGAGAGAGAGAGAGACAGAGAGAAAGAGGGAGGTAGAAAGGGGGAGGTAGAAGGAGGGAGGTAGAAACCGGTCATCACAGACCCACATGCAAATCTGCATAACACTTGCTAATCCGCAAGCAAACCCGAGGGGTATCACTTCCCGCTCGAAACAACCGGTCATCAGCACACAGTAGCCTAACTTATCCAAGAAGTGGCAGATGGAGTTCTAGCAACTTGGTTTGATGAATCGAGTTGTCACTGCTGCTTCAGCTCGGAAGACAAACTCATAGCTCAACACATGGTCTGAACCGGATCGGCTGAGACCTGTTCATACACCAATTTGTTCCTACATTTTCAAATTTCCCAACAAATATGTGCCATTGATTCAAGAAATCCTTCCAGTTTACCCCATAATGAAACCACCTTAGACCACCAATCCTTAGCGCTTTGAAACCCCTCAAGTGCTGGAATATATCCATATGGGCTTGCAAACCAAGTTGCTTTTGCATGACCACAAAAGAATAAAATATACTTAATAGATTCAGATTCTGAGCCTCACACTGGTCATAGATCCTAGGCTACAATTTGTCGCCGTTTTAAGCTAGCAAAAGTTGACAGTGAATTCCTCATTACCCTCCATACAAAGTGCTTAACTTTAGGAATTGTTTCTAATTTCCAGATTCTATTCCAATCAAATCCTGACACCTCAGAAGTGTCTGTGCTATTGCTGTCTTCAATCACTGGTCTTAGAGAGCACGTCCGCCCATAAACCTCCTTCACAGAAACACATCCCTTTTTCCCAAAGTGCCAAACCATACGATCCTCTCTCAATGCATTCCCAACAGGAATAAGCATGATAGCCTTTACCTCTGCCTCTGAAAAAAGCTCTTGTAGGACTGCCAACTTCCACTCACCCTTCTGTTGTTCAATCAGATCCGAAACTCTTATAAGCACACAATCAGGTGGCCTGGAATTATTAATAAAAAATCTGTCCAGACTTGGCACCCATGCATCTTCTCAGATCCTCACCTTATCACCTGTAGAAAAATTCCACCGCAGGCCCTCTAACAATACCTCTCGCCCCTCTAATAAACTACGCCAAATCCACGATGGAGTTCCCCCCAGCTTAGCATCCACAAAAGAATTATGAGGAAAATAAATGCCTTTAAGAATGCAACCCCATAGAGCTTGAGGGCTTCTAATAATCAAACGCCATGCTTGACTAGCAAGGATAGCTCTGTTATAAATATTTAAATCCTTAAAGCCCAATCCCCCCATTTTCTTTGAATTTGTAAGTTTGTCTCATGACACCCAACAAACTAAACCCTCTGCTTTAGCTCCACCCCACCAAAATTTCCTGATTTTTTTATGCACTTCTTGGATTAGATTCACTGGAAATTTAAAGCAATCCATTGCATAAACAGGAATAGCTTGCAAGACGGCCTTGATAAGGATTTCTCGGCCAGCAGGAGTCAGAAATTGTTGCTTCCAAGAAACTGTTTTTTGCTTAATTTTCTCCAGCAAATAATTCATTGCTGCCTTCTTTGAGCGACCCCATTCAGTGGGCAGCCCCAAGTACTTGCCTTGCTTTCCTGCTATGTCAATTCCTAATGTTTCAGCAACTAACTTACAGGTTTCTGCAACGACATTTTTGCCGAACACCACAGATGACTTACCAAGGCTTATCATCTGCCCTGATGCCTGACAACAATTAGCAATAATTTGCATAAATGTTGCTGCTTCTCCTACAGTAGCCTTCCCCATTAGAAGAATGTCGTCGGCAAACATTATATGAGAAAGCACTGGACATTCTGCTTTAATTTTGAATCCAGAAGTTAGCTGCTCATTCACAACCTTAGCAAGCATACATGATAAAACATCAGAAACAAGGATAAAGAGATATGGACTCAATGGGTCCCCTTGCCTCAATCTACGTGTAGGCTGAAAGTACTCGGTCTTCCCTCCATTAATTCTCAGACGGCATCTTACAGTTGATACGCATTGTTGGATCCATCCCACCCACTTCTCACAAAAACCTAGTTTGCGAAGAACAGTAAGCAAAAAACCCCATTCCACTCGGTCGTATGCTTTGTGCATATCTACCTTGATGGCCATGTGTTGATTCCGCTTACTCTTTGCCACCCAGAGTGCATGATAAACCTCATGTGCCACTATGATACTGTCGCGGATCACCCTTCCTTTTACAAAAGCTCCTTGTTCCTCGGACACCAGAGAACCAATGAAGGGCTTCAGTCTGTTTACCAAGACCCTAGAAATCACTTTGTAAACATAGTTGCAAAGCCCGATGGGCCTAAACTGGCTTACTTGTTCAGGACCATGGACCTTTGGGATTAGTGTGATTTCAATCTCATTCAAGCTTTTCAGAATAAACCCTGAATCAAAGAAACTAAAAACTGCCCCTAATACATCGTCCTTCACAAGTTGTCAATAGTGTTGGAAAAAAAGGCCAGGAAATCCATCTGGGCCTGGAGCCTTGAACTTATCAGGTTGGAAGGCTGCTTTTCTCACCTCTTCATCAGAAATAGCATTCGTTAGGCAAATATTCTTCTCTTCAGTCACCTTGCATTCAATAGCCTCCACAACTGACTCCGGTATAGGCGGGGACTCTGATGTAAAAAGGTCCTTGAAAAAAACCAAAATATGCTCTTCAATTGCTTGCTCAGACCTGATCCACCTCCCATTAGAATCCCAGAGTGCTACAATTTGGTTCATCTGCCTTCTTTGAATAGTACTCAAATGGAAAAACCTTGTATTTCTATCCCCGAGAGCCAACCATTTAACTCGTGACCTTTGATGCTAAAACTTCTCCTCCTTAGCCCACAAGACATTTAACTTGCTCTCAAGAACATTCACAGCGCTCCTTACTCCCTTATCACATGGCCCACTATGCAAAACATCTAGCTCCTTGATAGCTTCTTCAATAGCAACCCGATTATTCATCAACTTCTTCTTCCATAAAGATAAGTTCCTTCTGCAACAACTGATTTTGGCCCTCAGTCGAAACATCCTTGATCCGAGGCTATCAGTTGCCCATGCTCTACTAACAACTTCCTTACATTCATCTTCATCTAACCAATTTGACTCAAAACGAAAACTCTTTTTTGGCTATTTTGACCAAACACAGAATTTGAGAACAATGGGTCTGTGGTCAGAACCTTTGAACGACTCATGATAGACTTGAGCTTTATCGAATAACAGCCTCCAGTGAGCATTAGCCAAGGCTCTGTCCATTCTCTCTTTTATGTGTCCTTCACCAAACTGACCGTTGATCCAGGTATAGGTGTTGCCCACATAACCTAGATCCATAAGGCAACATTCGTCCAACATGTACCGAAAAGCACTACTCTGTGAACGACTAAACTCTCTACCTCCCCACTTCTCAGACCCGTCAACCATGGCGTTGAAGTCGCCTATACACAACCAAGGAACTTCCTCCATCAACTTTAGCTTTATTAAGCCATCCCAAACCTCTACTCTTCCTGCAACTCCAGGTTCACCGTAAAAAAAGGTAGCATGCCAAGCACTGATTACTAAACCACTGACCACACATACATCAATCCAGTGCCTTGACGAAGACAAGATCTGCATCACAACTTCTTCTTTCCACTAAATGGCCATTCCCCCCGAAATGCCCCTTAGACTCACATAAAAACACCCTTGGAAACCCAAATTCCTCCTCAAATGTTCCAAGTAACTCTGCCTCTACTTTGTTTCTGATAAAAAAACAACCCACGGGCTGTGCTTCCTTATGAGCCTATATAAGGGCTCGAACTGCCGAGTCTTGCCCTAGCCCTCGGCAGTTCCAGGAGATAATACTCATTTATCTTCTTGTGGCTATAGGCCAGCCACCACCGCCTGTGTGTTGATAGGTGAAGTCGAGACTTGAGTTTGAGGAGATTCAGAAGAAGTAGAAGCTTGCGAAGATAACCTCACAATCTGTTCAATTGATGGGGGGGAAACAGGTTGTGATCTAACAGTTCTAGCTTGCTTTTTGAGGAAGATCCGGCCCACAAGAGATGTGTCACTCCTCAGGTCCACACTTGCAATAGGCACAACAACCAGCACACTACCTTGACAAAAATTTGCACATTCCATGTCATGACCCAGTCATGATTTAAAACATGTTCTTTTGGAAGCCAAGTGGTCGGCCCAGTACTTTTCACAGACCCTTTTAATTTTTTATTAGACAACTCTGGGCCTTGGGCTTTTCTCTTTCTTGGAGAGACTCCTTTTACAGCAGGCCCTTTTCCTTCAGATGATGTGGCCCTAAAAACAATACCTGGTACCCCAGCCATCTTCCTCTGCACTGGCGCCTTAACCTGATCCAACCTGCCACCAACACACGCTCCACTCTTATCCACAGCGCTAGTAGACACTCCTGCCTCTGGCTCACACAGCTATGTTTTGGATGGACCTGCGCTTATGTTAGCAGGTTTGTGACTTTCTGAGTTCAAATTCACATTGGCAACATTGGAAGATTTGTCACATTCTGAATTCAAATTTGCATTGGCAACACTGGCAAATTTGTCACTTTATGAATTCAAATTGGTGCAATTTTGAACCAGGTCAGCTGCTGCTTGACGCGTTAGACCAGACGACGAGGCAACACGCGCCGCCGTTGTGCCATCTCTCACCTTAGGGAACTTGTAAGGTCCTCGTCTTCCATAGGATTTGATCATCCGCAACCCAGGTCCATACCCCGCTGGATGTCTTGCATGCCTGAACGCCTTCTTATCTTCAATACAAGTTGAACAAATCCTTCTCAAGATAACCAATAAGACCACAGTAATAAAGAAATTTCCAATGTCTTCGTACTGAAAGGAGACAATAATCGCCTTATCCTCCAACCTGTCTTTAGTCACAAAACCAGTTGGAATTGGTTGATTGACATCAATCAAGGCCTTCACACGATAAAAATCACCCCACAAAATGGAGTTTTCTGGTGGCAACTCATACTCAATGATATCTGGGAAAAGAGCTAGCAACTTTTGAGCCTTACTGAACCTCATATAATGGGGTGGCAAGCCAGTAACTTAAACCCAGAATTCCAACCGGTCAAACTTGATTGAACTCAATACCATATTAGGAGACAAATTCCTAAGACATATATGCAAACCCGAGATATTCCATGAGGCGCGAGACAAAACACTTGCTTTATCAACCTCAGAATTAAACACAAACAAGAAAACATTATCACGCACCTCAATCACCTCTATAGGCTTTGTTAAACTCCAAGCACGTGGAAAGACATCTCCCACCACTCGCAGAGTGAATCGCCTTGTCTCAGAAACAAACTTGCCCACCAAGATGGGTTTGGTGCTTGCTGGTTCTCCTTCCTCCTCGCTATCCAAGTCCAGGACTGGCTCGTTGTATCCTGGAAGTAAACCTTTCTCAAGAGAGTGGAAATCCATTTGCTCCATAAACCTCCACACAACAACCTTGTGCAATCTGATACTGTAACAAAGTAACAGAACAGAGAAGATGATCCACTCCAAGAGGGACATGTAATCTCACCACCAAAGCAAGGGCTGCTTGGTGAGAGAAAAAAAAATCTAAAGAAATATTGAAAAGGAGAGGCTTTGATTGAGTTAAAACCACCAGATTCAAGCAAAGTTAGAAACTTTATGGGTGTTTATGGGTGAAGTCACTGTGTTCGGGGAAGAAGAAAAAGCAAAGGTAGAAGAGAGGAAAGTAAGAGAGAGAAACCATTTTGATTATTACCAAGTAGAGACATGTGGTCCGACTCACAAGTTACTAAACCCATTCATTACTGTGGCGGTTTTTCAACTTCTTTTGCTCCTCAATTGTCATCCATCCTTCTTTCTCCTCTTTGCTTCTCCTCCCCCTTGATTGATCAAAACCCAAATAAAGTATGAAATCCAAATCCACAATGAAAGTATGAAAATCAAACACCAAACTCCGCAGGAAAAAGAAGCAAAAACCACCCACCGACAACAGTCCTACTTCAGGTTTGCGATGGATTTTTCAATTCTATCAACCAAATCTCAACTCTGATTATCTCTTCATTGGGCAGTGGTTTTGCCTTCATGGTTCAGAAAAATTCTAATTAAGTTTGTTATTTGATATTCTAATCCAATTGAGCATTTAGAACCAAAAACCACCCACCCATTGCCGAGTTTAGGTTGGCGTCTCCCAGATGTGGCAATCAGTGGGTTTCAAGCACCCAATCCAACTTCTTTGTTCTTGTCAACTCTCTCCATGGCAAACTTGGTCAAACTCAACACAAACACGCGAGTGTAACGAGTTTACGAGTCAACTCGCAAGTTTGACTGAGTTTGAACAGAATTCGAGTTTGCACGCGAGTCAACTCGAAACACTACCCTAACATCGTGAACTCGGACGATTTTACGAGCTGACTCGCGTTTTTAACAACCATGGTTATGATGAGGCTACGTGTCATGTATTGGCACCTTCAATCAATAAACTGGTTGAACCTTAAATTGGTTCAATTGGAGATATTAAAATCTTAAAATAATAAACTTAAGGTTAAGGTGGTGACATATAAGTTTATTTAGTTAAGGTACTGATTTGTTTTCAAAGCAAAGTTGGGGTAGGTAAAATGTATTTGACAGAGGTGGCAGGATTCTGCCCATCTATTGGTTTTTGGTCCCCACACCATCTGGTGGGGAATTGCAGTCCCTGCTGCTGCATCACAGTTTTTAAGCCAGACCTGATGCCAAAGACTGCTATCTTTGGGGTCTGATGAACAAAAAGAGAGAAAGCCTACAATGGCCAGCTTAATTTCCAGGCTTTATTTTGTTTGCAGTGGAGCTAGTGCTCCCGCCTTCTTTTAATCTAGTGACGAAGAAGAAAAACTATTTTAGTTGTCCATAAGTGCATCAGGTCAAGGAAAAACATCAATGAGAGGTTTCGAGAGGTCCAATTCAACAGCAACCCTTAGCAAAGGGACCTCGCTCCGTCTTTTGGGTCAAGTAATCAACCCGGATCATTCTGCCTATGCAATTGCACACCTCCCTCAATATTGCAAGCTGATACAGTTCAGTCAACAACCCAGGCACCCGAACCCACGCCACAACAGAGGTAACCTTATGCATAGAAGGTTCAAAGTTTGGTTGCCACGGTTCCACAATGAGGTAATGATCCAGAATTACCCACAGTCCCTCTATCATCACATGCAGATAATCATGGTTATTCATCAGCTTCACAAGATAGTAATTATGGTCCAAATCAATCACCCAAAACTCCCCTTGCAATCCCCATAATCGTTGCAAGCGATTACAAAGCATCCGATATCCAAGAGTATGACCCCATAACTTAACGATAATAGTATCCTCCCACTGTTCATGGATACGAGCCCTAAAACGATCAGACAAGCGAATAACAAGGCCATGCTCTGTCATCTCTGATACCACATCACCCTCCAAAGCTTCTAGTTCTGTATCAATCTCTAGGGTAGCAACCACTTGTTTAGTTCCTAACGCATCACGAAAGGATTTTGGGCTAGACACCCCTGTTGATGCCGAAGTATCCCCTAGCTCCATGCTATCAATACCAGGGTTATCAGGAGGAGCCTTCGTCACTGGAAGCGAGCCTCCGCCATCTGGCGGCGCACTACACATGCAGAAACCCTAATCGCACTCTTGTCGAAAACTTCGGAGCCAAGTCTTTTTAAAATCAACCTATAGTTTTTTTAATTTTGTTTTCTTGAATCCCGCATTATTATCTTATTGATTTAATATGATTGATACCTTTGAGATAAAAAAAGAAAAAGAAAAACTAAAGGTATAACTTTAGAACTTTGACGACAAAAAAAGAACTATAGAACTTTGTCATTTTATAATTTTTTTTGTTAACAATTTAAGAAATTAAATAAATAAATAAAAGGTTATCTACTTGATATGAAATCACATATAAGGAAACTGATCTTTATTGATATTGAATGATAGTACACAACGGATCTGATTGGGATACATAGGCAGTGAATCAGGAAGAGAGGAAAGAGAGGAGAGGAAACATGAGAGAGAGAGTGTGAGGAGAATAATGAGAGGAAGAACCCCCAAAATATCTGATTTTTGGGGTATTTATTTGGAGTATACCCTGCCACGTGTCACGTCCTCATTGGTTGTAATTGGATTTCATCTGGATGTGCTCGGATATCCTCCGGATAAGTCGGTGTGGAGGTGGCATAAAGGGCCTCTGGTTCTTGGACCTCTCCCGCGGGTCCTGGTTCATGGTCCGGGGGTTCTTGCCTAGAGGGCCTGACCCCGGGCCTCACACGCCTTTGGGCCCTACCCCGGTTACTGGTCAATGGGCCTATTCATGGGTTGGGCCTATCTATATCAAGAGCTCCCCAAATGGTCAAGCTTGAGAGCTCGAGCATTTGAATCTTCCGGGCCACATGAAATGCTTGGGCCCAAATTCTTTAGAAGGTCCTAGCTCCCAATCCGCTTGAGCTTATTCGTTCTTAAGCCCCATATGACCTCTTTCCAGGTCCTCCGCATGGTTTTGGTTGTGACTGTTGTGTTTCCTCTCTACAACTTCTAGTCAGTTTGCTCCTTGGCGTCAGCCTTCTTGTCGAAGCTTTATTATCATGTCCCACGCCTTCTTCGTGCTTTCCTTGGCTTTTCTTCAAGCCATGTTGTTCACTTTATTTCCCCGAACTTGAAGTTGCCTTTTTGAGGATGATGACCCTCGTTCTTTTTCAGCTTTTCCCGTCTTTTGCGAGTTTATCTTTGTGTTGAGGAGTTCCCACTTTGCTGGATGCCTTATTTCCATGAATGGGGCTTCTTGATGACCTCGCAGCACCTAGGTTCAGCTCCCAGTATGGCTTTTACAGGTTCAGCTTTTAGTACCTTGATGTGATTAAGTTCCTGGATCCTGTACCGGTTACTCCTTAGGCTCAAGGGCCTTCAATTGTTGCTTCTAGAGCTCCCAGACATAGGTCATGGCTTCTGGGTCACAGGACCTTTGTCTGTGGGTCCTTTAAAAATCGCTGGGTGCATAGGCCCTCTACTGAGCGTGAGGACTTAAGTCCACTAAGTTTGAAACATTCACCTTTTACGGGCACTTGGTCCTTCAATGGACGTGTGGCCTTAATGTCTTATTTTTGAGGACCTTTGCCTTTTGGGAATTAGGTCCTTCGCTAGATGTGGGGCCTTAACCCCTTGATTTCGAGGACCTTTGCCTTTTACGGACATGTAGGGCCTTAACCCCTTTGAGGATTTTTGACTTACGGGCATGCGGGGTTTTAACCCCTTGGTTTCGAGGACCTTCGCCTCTTA